>JANHGB010056815.1:0-19399 GCA_026283785.1 Coracopsis vasa
TTGCAACAACATTTTTATCCCCCATCACGTCATTGTTTGCAGTTTACACTTAATCCACTGCAGATAAACTCTCTCAGACCAGTATTCAGAGAAGATCTAGGATTAAGATATATTTAAGCTGCTTGCTTCTAAAACTCATATTTCAGGCAAATCCTTGAAGTTTTGAGTAATTTTGTGAGTCATACATGATGCCTCTTATGGTTCTTTTAGAATCATGGAAAGGTTTTGTTTGGAAGGGACCTTAAAGATCATCATCTTTTGATCACCTGTTCCACAGAACCTACATTTAGCATGGAGCCTGTCACTCATGCTGTGAGAGCACCTACCAAGAAAGGCTTCCGGGCATAAAGGAACATTTACATTATGAAGCCAAGCTGCAAAATATTACAGGCAATTGGAAAGCAGAGATCGGAATTTTTACTTCTGCAGAATACAGGTAAACAAATATTCTAATAAATACTGCTTAAACATAGCTCCTGTATAAGTCTGCATTCTTCTTTCTGTCAGCTGTTGTGCTGCAGAGTTATTTCTGTCCTTAAATCTTCCCTAGTCTATTTAACCGAAATATTTGTTAGTATTCCATTAAATCCATTTTACTTTTTTATTGTTTCCTCATAATATGCAACCCAAAGCTAGGAGTGGAAGCCAAGTTTGCCACTACCCAAGTGAGAGTATTTCACTAGTGGTTTTTATTCTTTTGCAAAGAATATGAAGACTGCTTACACAGAAGAAGCAAAACCCCATGTGTTACCTTACTACTGAGAGCTGGATTAAGTTATGAAACAAAGTTCATCAAGACTTTGAGTGTCTGAGGAAACTGAAGCCCTCAAGGCAGTGAGAGAAGAGGGCCTCCATTGCAAATTTGTCTCTCTGTCCTTGATTTTCCCTTTGGTTTTGCTTCTCTTTCCTGAAAGTACAAGAGATTCCTGAAGAACAGCCCCGTCTGAGATAGAGGGTAGTGTCTCTTTTGTTCACAATATCTAAAACCAGGAAAACCTGCTCTTTTCTCCTCCTGACTGACCTGGTGGCTTTCAATGTTCTAATCAAGCAAGCAGTTGATGGGTATTGTCTTTTCTTCCAAAACATTTCTTCAAAAGGATGCTTTGCAGTCTGCAAAAGCGATTGTCTCTTGCAGTGATTGAGGAGATGTTTCAGAATGTTGCCTTGTCCTGAATTATGGATTCCCAATAAAGTTTTCTGCCAGAGAGAAAATAATCTCAAGGATTTCAGTTTCCTTGCTGTGTTTGGAAAGAGAGAGGTCACAGTTACAGAAGAGAGAGTCTTGAATGAGGGTCCATGAAATCCATGAAGGAACACAGGCTCTACCTATAGCAGTAGGAGCAGACAGACGCAAGTCATCTCCCTGCCACAGAGAAGAATATCCATAGGCCCTCCATAAACCTAAGATGCTCTTGCAGCATGGATACAGACCAACCAGAGCAGGGCAGAGAGACTCAGGTCTGCCTACATAGATAACTGCAGCTGTAATTGTAGATGCTTATCTCCAAGGTCATGCTTCACAAACTCTCTGCAATGTTGACGTCTAACTCTGGAGACATGTGCAACCCATAGCTGTCTGTCTTTCTACACCTGAGTTCTCTTAGGTGAGACTGTACACCTCGTAAAGTAAATGTTCTTCAACCAGTCTTGCCCAAGAGCCTTCCTTGGTAGGTGTTCTCACAGCATGTGTGACAGGCTCCATGATAAATACAGGTTCTGTGGAAAAGGTGATCAAAAGATGATGATCTTTAAGGTCCCTTCCAAACAAAACCTTTCTATGATTCTAAAAGAACCATACGTGGCATCATGTATGACTCACAAAATTACTCAAAACTTCAAGGATTTGCCTGAAATATGAGTTTTTCTTAGAAGCAAGCTGCTTAAATATGTCTTAATCCTAGATCTTCTCTGAATACTGGGCTGAGAGAGTTTATCTGCAGTGGATTAAGTGTAAACTGCAAACAATGACGTGATGGGGGATAAAAATGTTGTTGCAATAACTGGGAGCTCAGCAGTCACATCACTGGCATACTGGGAATCGGGGGCAACAGTGTCAAGTGTCTGTGCAAGGAGACTCTTAGTCCCAAAAGCAGTGCTGTAGAATAGCTCTGTGCACATGTACTTGCTCCCAGCTGCACGTGACATGGATTTTGGCAGGTGTGTGGGTAGTTGTTACAGAACATTGCCTGTGTTGTAAATTCAATTGAACAGATTTCTCACCAGTTTCTCTGGATGAGCAGGACTGTGGCTTTCAATACCCACCTGGGTGTTTCAAAGTGGCTTTGACATTTGTTTGGAGACCCAGGTAATACAGAGAGAGACAGCTTCTGCTTTCAAACTGGGAAAGGACTTGTGTGATTTGATTCTAATGTAATGGGTATTCCAGGACCCTCTGGATGGGACCTGGTGGTAAATAAATACATACATGAAAGACTATGCACGAGGCTAATATGGAGGATAACTATCTTAGTGTTCCAAAACTCAATTCATCTGAGTAACACCAGTGGTTTGGAGGATACTGGCATCCAGTGTGTGTTAACTGTGAAAGTCATGACTTGACTGTGTGTGCATAGGCAGGGATATCTCGTATTTGACAGGACAAGGGGTAATGCCTTCAAGCTAAAAGAGGGGAGATTGAGATGAGCTCTTCGGCAGAAGTTCTTCCCTGTGAGGGTGCTGAGGCGCTGGCACAGGGTGCCCAGAGAAGCTGTGGCTGCCCCATTGCTGGTAGTGTTCAAGGCCAGGTTGGACAGAGGGACTTGGAGCGACCTGCTCTGGTGGAAGGTGTCTCTGCCCATGTCAGGGAGTTGGAACTGAATGAGCTTTAATGTCTATCCAACCCAAACCGGTCTGGGATTCTATGATTCTGTGGGTGTCCTGTCTTTGCCACTGTAGAAAGAGTTAAACAAATGTAGATCTTAATATACCATTTCAAAGGTAACGTGTGGAAAATCAAGGAAACAAGGGAGAATCTTGTAACAGTTTCTATAGTAATATTTCATCATTTATGTACATCTATTGTTTTGTATTCATAATGTATCTATCAGACTTCTGCAGAACAAGCTCACTGCTATGTACATTCTTTACTTTAACTTCCATCCTTTTAAACAGTAATTACAATGATATTCTAAACGTGTCAGTCCTGTGAGGATAGGAATGTGTTTTTATTATACCAGTTAGGCATTTTGCATTTGTAACTTTAAGATAAAACATCAGTCATTTAATTTCTTTGCTATACAATCAAATGCATAAAGGCTTATCTGAAGCTCCTGCTAATTGGCCCCTGTTAATTTTTATGGAGGCACGTTTGATAACAGCTAGCATTAAAGCAAGAGAGTAAAATTTGAAGCTGTCACTCAAGCATTCCTGTACTAAATGACTCCTCAGATTAGGTGGTGTGTGCATGCAAATGGAACCAGCTGTATAAGGAGTAGGACCAGAGATTTTATCCCTTCAGAAACTGACAAAGTGAATAAACACATAACTCTGTGCACACTCTTCTGCACCTGAATATTAACAACACTGTGGTCTTCTCTGAGCACAGACTGTGTGTTGTCTCATGGTAATAAATGATTTAGGATCAGAACATGAACGTAAAGCTTAGATGTAGGTTTGAAATGTACCTACACTGAACGGCAGTTATACAGATCTTTATTATATCAAAGCCCACCAGGTTCTGCAGTTATTTTCTGTGGGCAGGATTTCTCATATCACATTGATCACGTCTGGGTTTAATCTTCCTTTTTTCCCTGCCAATTTTAAGCATTTTTCAAGTACTGGCTGAAAATCAGTTCTAAGTTATAATCCAGCCCTTTGGTTAGTCCTTTTAAAATATATTGCCCTTAATTGCTTTCCATTAAGAGAAGAACATTAAAGGTACAGTCAGTGACAGCCACCCATTAGAGATGAACCAACAGGACGTGTGATCTCTGAGCCGCAAGAAAGACATAGATAGACATTACTGTGTCCTGAAGGTTAAGCAAACTTCTGCCTGCTCTGATTTCTCTGCAATTAACAGAAAACATGAAAACATTACCGGGGCTTGAGGTGACTCACCTTGAAAAGAAATAATTGTGTAACCTTTATTGAAGCACAGGAAAAGTTAATAGGGGAAGCATTGTTTCCCTGGCTAAATAAATGATGAGCATTTGTAAAGTGCAGCCTGAGCTAAGAATCATATTCTCCTTTCAACTAGAACCACATGCAGCAGCGATTTATTAATGTTCTAATGCTGTGCAACCTGCACACTGGCTTTCAAATAGGTTAAATGTAGCACGGCGTGTATAACATTAAGTATGGCAATTAAAACATCTCTGCATCCTATTCCTGATCAAAAATTACTGTCGCTATATATACACGCTGCTGTCATTAATGTTTCCGCCCTTGAACTTGAAGTTTGCTGTGTGTGATGTCCTGTCAATTAAGTGCAATTACACTTATGTTCCCTCATTTGTTGAGCTTGCCAATTTATGGTTCAGTTGCTGGGGATGGGGAGGAAATTGGACCACATTGCTCCTGCTGATGAGACTGAGAAGAAAAACATCATGTGAAGCACATACATTTAGGCAATTTTATCATTCTTGGGGCAACAAGGGATGAACCAGAATATCCCAATATTTTAGGAAAAGGGAAGTGGAGCTTTTTCCCTATAGGGCAGCTGTGGGTCAAAGTGTGTTTTATGTAGAGACACACACACATGGAAAGCATAGGATGCTGCCTCATGTCTGTCTGTCTTTGATACCCCAGTGTCACAAGGGCAGGTATCCATTTCAGATTAAAGACATTTACTTTTTCAACATGGCTTGTTTTCTAATAAATGAAGTACATTTAAATTAACTTCTTAAAATTTCCATCAATAAATGCTCTCTTACCTATACAGGGAAAGCTGAGTATGTGGGATCATGGCAAGGGAGAAGGAAGTGTGGCTGTGAGACAAAAGTGGGGAAGAGATAGCTCGTGTGAGGAAGAAGAAGAGGAGAAGGAAGTTGATTGCTCCTGTGGAAGAGCTGGGCAGCAAGGAAAGCAGATGTTTGTATGAGAATAAAGTCCCAATGTCCAAAACTAGCTGTTGACAAAACGGGTCATCTTGTCTCAATAGCTAGGCAAGATGGTCTTGACTTCCTGAAAGAGGACTAAGGAGGACATGTCTACTTGCTTGAATAGGTGAGGTGAATCTTCACGTAGTGATCAGTCCTGTTTTCCCAGTAGAGCATAACAGGAACACCTGCATTTGAAATCCAGGAGTGCAGTTCTGAATGTAATCAGTCAGGGCTGTTTTGCTTCAGGAGCCCATTTCTCCAGATGTGCAATGATAAATACGTTAACTTCCTTTACAAAGGTGTTTGGAAGGTATAAATACTCAGGAAATTTTATCACATCCCTTTTGAGGCAGAATTCAAAGCTTATTTTAGTAACCTCCCAATTCTTTTTCTGCTTTTGACTGTTTTCAAGATTACAGCCCTGCTTCTGTTGATGTTTCCAGGCTTGCAACCTCAAGCCTGAAAATCACTGACTGCTTATCTCTTGTCCCTGCAACTCATAACTCAGCTTCTGCTGTCCCTAGTTACACATGCAGGGAAATGCCAAACAGGCTGTGCTATTGAAAGGGAAAAACCAACCCAGCTAAACTCGGAACTTAATGCTGCAAACATCAAAATGTTTGTCTGTTACAAGCTAAGGCTACAAATAAGTGTGGGCAGGATGGATATCTTAGTCATAACATTTTTTCTTATGGTGAGAATTTCTGTCAGCTGCAGTTTTTGTGTTATCAGCATCTATCACTGAGGGCTGGGCTATGATCCGTAAGTGTTTCAAGTAAAAGAAAACAGATTTCCCACCTAAAAACCAGAAATAGCCAAGCTGTTGTTTGGAACAAACCCCTGCATTTAAAGCAAACTTCTCCTAGCAGTTAAAGAAAGACATTTATTTTTTGTGTGTTTTCTGAATTCCAAGGGTCGTCTGAGGTGTATCTCTTTGGCTGATAGCTGTGATTTCATCCATGTTAGTCACTAGGGTGTCAGTACTGAGTAGCATGATCAGATTAATTTTCTTTCCAAGAGTATGTGTTAGCATTGTCTAAGCACACAGTGATTCGTCTTTAATATGCTGCAAGCAGTTTATTTACAGCTTTGAATGACTGATGACTAAAGAAATAGCAGTACAGCCTTATACCCCCCTTATCCAATGACAAATTGTTTTGAGGAGCTGTTATGATATGCACAGTGCTGTTGTGTCTGTTACTTTCAAGATGGAAGCAGTCAACAAATCCAATGTCCTAAATAGTGAACTTGTTGCACCTGATAATGTCTTGAGTTACCATTATCCTCCTCAGTTGGAAAAACGAAATGATTATTCAGCAGATCACTCTGTTTCTGAAGAATCAAGTAGAAAACCATCTAGTTAATTAAAGTTAACAACAGCATCAGGGGGTTTCTGATGGCATTTCTTGTTTCTTTTTGTTTCAAATATTCTTTCTAACTTCCATGGGTCATGTATATACATTAATCATAATCCTGGCTCGAATCTGACAGAATTGTTCAGATGCTGTCTCCATCTGCCAAGGGCTTATACTCCAGAACTCCCAGAATGCATCTAAATCCTCATTTAGTGGTTGTCATGCTTCCAGGGGTAGGCTTACCTGGGGAACAGGCTAAGTGCATGGGGCCAAGTTCCTCTGCTGAGCAGACTCCATGAAAAATCAGAGAGTACTTGTTCATGAAGCCCACAGCTTCCATTTAAATAGGTATCTAAACACTGGGAATTAAGGACAAGTTGTATTTCCTGTAAGTCTAGAGCACTGATGCACTGGAATTCCCTATCAACAAATGCTTCTTTAAAATAAAGGAAGAAGAAATTTTACTTAGATTTCTATTCATTCCTTCCCTGTGAAGTCTCCAGCAGTACATGGTAATCACTGAATTATAATTTGTTGGGTCACTGAAAGGAAACCATAAGAAACTGTACATTATAACACTATAATGGCAACAAAATACGATGAAATGACAGTCTTGAGGGTTTGTTTCAGCTGCAAAAAGATATGCTTCAGCTATCTGTCTAGCTGGAAATGAATGACTCGAGCACTAGTGCTCCATGTTACAAACTGATGTGACATCAAGCAGCTCTCGTTTAGACGTGATATAACAACAGAGTTTATTATTTCAGACTCAGAGCCATGTGAATTCAAGATGATTTATGTGCAATTTGTGCCTTTTTACTCCAGTACATGGGTACCAAGTCTGTTGCGCATGCGTTAGTCTGCACCTTGTATACTTTCTCATAATGGGAGGAAGTATGGTATTCACTGATCAATTAGCACACCAAATATGTAAATGCTATGTGCATAACCTTGATTTGTTTGTTTTCATATCAGTTAGGAAATATAGACCTATACAGAAATAGCAGTAGAGGAGAAATCCTGTAGAAGTCAGTGATATTTATGTATGTAGCTGTTATAACGGATGGAAGACTGTACTTGAATGTATATAAAAAGTGCAAGTTTCCTGGCAAATAAAACCCCCTCAGAGAATATAACAACCAAGTAGGTCTTCATGATAAAAACCAAGAGACGGAGTTCAACAGCACTAAACCTGGGTGTAAGACAGACTTCTGGCCTAGAGCTACCTCTGAGAACACATAGAACTTAGGGCCCTAAACCACTTATCTCTCAAGCTTGACAGGGATTACAGTCATCTGACTTCAGGAGTCTAAAAGTCAGGCATCTGTTCTGAACTAGCTGTCTCATTTTCCTTTATGATCAATGGGGAGAGATCAGCAAGGTGATGATTCATTTCTCTTATCTCGGTCTGGCATGAATCATTCTTTCCACTTCTCCATGTAAGTTATCTTCTCTATCCTGTACGTATATTCTGGTCCTTCAATTGCAAAACACTTCCAGCTGGTTTTCTCCAAGCCAGGAAAAATCAAGGGATTGCTACCAATGAAGAAATCACAGATTTATACAAAAACCCACTCTCCTGCAGGTACATGCTTCATTGAGAAGAGAGATAGGACTGTCCCTACAGTGTGATGTGCCTGACACCAGACAGTGGCACACAAAGGTGTAAATGAAGGTGACTCAAAATGGATGTTCAGTCAGGAGGAAACGCCAAGCTCCACGGAAAGCTGCAAGATTAGAGTGCCTGACCTTGTAATTTGTAAATTTGGGGCAATTAGAGCAGGGAAAAGAAGAAGTTAAACCTACAATCTGTGCCCTGCTTTCGGGTCTTCCTTCAGACCTTCTGGATAAGTTAGAAAGAGGTTTTTATACAAACAACATATGCTGTTGTCTTAGCCTTTTTTCACAGAATTCCCTTCTCTTGGCTCTCTGTCTCCTCTCTGGTGTCTCATTCTCACAGTGTAGTACTTTCACTGCCCAGCACATGCAAGGAATAAAAATCATACCTACAGTATTCACATCTTGCAAACTAAAGCACGAAGTTTCTTTCTTAATTCCAGTGACTTTTTGAAAGGCTTTATTCCCCCCCCTACCTCCCATTCCATATCAGCAATCAGAAAGTGTCCTGTCTTCTCTCTAATTAATGATCATTCTTTTCAGGCATTGCAGATGTCTTCACATATGGCTCATTACCTTAAGACAGAAACGATGTAAGAGTTAAAGGTTTATTTCACAGGGTGCTTTGGGCAGCCATGAAGGATGAAGTCATTAAAAATACTTTTAACTAAAGCAAGAGCTGCTGCTCAGACTCATATTTTCCTGCTTTTACAATCTTACGTGGTGGTTATACCTTTTGAATCAAAGCTTATGAGCTTTTGCTTATGGCAAAATTTGCCTGGAACAGACAAAGAAATCGAAATAATAGTAATAAAACATTTAGGTTCCAAGGAATTTACTGGTTTTGGTAAACTTTAAATCAATAAAGTAAATTAATTAGAAATGTGTCTACATGTGTATTGATGAGCTGGCAGATCTACATGAGTTTCCAGAATGCTAGGTCAATGAAAGAACCATAGGAATCAAAACAGGGAATAAAGGTTGAAGTTGTTATACCCTACTACTTGAGTGTACAAAAACTACTGAAACTAGTATCTTATTTTTCACCATTTAGTTTAATGGTAGGAGTTAGTTCCTACTTCTTAAACATACTTAACTGAATTAAGGTAAATAATGAAACTTTCTAAAGTGGACACTCAAACAGCAGTTAAAATATGCACTTCGTTAATATATGTACTTACTTGAATATATGTTAGATATTATTAACTTTGCTGTCAAGTCAAAAGTGGTGCCACTACAATGACTTTACACATGACATTAATTCTGAGTTCTGGATGCTTAAATACAGGCCTCAGAAAGTGTCATCTTCCTCTTTGGAGAACTCAGCTGAGCCAGCAAAACTGTTGTGAACTTGGTTGTCACTGTAAAGCTCTTATCGCCTCTGAGTCATTGTGGTTTCTGTTATGGAGGGCATTTAAAGAATAAAATCTGAGACTTTAAATTTGATCTAAATTGTATGGAAGAGCAAAGACAGGTTTGATTTATTGATAGAGGTGGTGATCATCCATCAGATTCTTTTTGGAATATGAATCCAAATTACACTGGGTTCTGTATGGAATCAGGTACTTTTAATAAGTATACCCATAATGTGGATAAGATTAATACAGAAGAAGGGAAAGGAAGGTTTCTAACTTAAACGATGCACTAACTACTTTAACCAGACATATGCTAATGAGAAGTTGAAGTGCTACCTGGAGTCCTAGAAATGCTGAAAATTCCAAGCCCTGTTATCTCTTGGTGTGGTATCACCAAGAAAAAATTATGGCATTAATAATTTGGAGAGACTCATCATTTAAAGCAGTCATGTGGCAATAAGTGGGGTGCCACCTTCAGGAATAAAAAGTCCAATGCTGGGGGAAAAAGTTGCTGCTATAGAATACAGTTGTCCTTGGAGCTGCGAGTGCTGAACTCACTCCTGTATGGGAAAGCAGGCAAGAAAAGAAAGAAATGGTAGCATTCTTATAATGACTCATTATTTCTCCAGCTCTGATCCCCTCCAGGGCATCTCCTGGTGATTCTTCCTCAGCATTCATCAGGACCAGCCAGCATATCCTAGGTAAAGAAATCTGATAAAAATAGGAAGATGCAGCTTTATAACACTGATAATAACAGCCAGAAATCCAGCAGTGCTATGAGCCTACCAACAAATTTGATGATTTTCAATATCACAGATTGTGTTACAACCATAGTTGCTCACCTGTATCAAACCTCTCACTGGGATTTGACTTCAGCCAAATGTATATTCCCATTAGCTGATCTGATCTAACCAGTGGCTCTTTTCAGGAATGACTGTGCAGCCTGCAGCTGTAAAGGAACTATGTCTACAAACATAGGCCCTGTACTTCATCTATACATGAATGTCACTTGAGCTCAGATTCATTTGGTGCTTCCATGTACACATTAAAAGGTATAAAAGAGAAATCTGGACCTTGTGTAACTCCGTTGGTGAAGGACTCAACTCTTGTAGGAAAAGACCTGATCAGAAGTGACAGGAAGATTATGAATATTTTTAGGAATTTTAGCAGATTCCTGCCTATCACCTCTTTCAGGCAACTCTGAAGGTTCCAGAGGTGCCAAGGGAAATTCATTTATATACAGAAATTATAAAATCTTCCATATGTGGCTTTACTTCCTAGTCCTAGTTTGAATCCAAATTGTATCAAGATTGGAACTGAATGTAAATTGGCAACGGCTATGAATAAATACATCAAGACTGAATGTCTTTAATTTCTTGGATTTTATTACGTTTTAAGGTGGTTTTGTCTTCAAATGCTGCCTTAATTGTTTCAGTTGGGCTTAGCACTAATTATTCATAGCTCTTTTGTTAAGCATGAAATACTAGGGAAGAGTTCATTTTACCAGTCCTTCTGGGTGTCCAAGGTTCCTGGCCGTACAGAAGTCTGGGAATGGAGACATGCACATAAGCAATGTCCATAAGCAAAGTCATGCTGTGTGGAAAGGCTTTCCAAATGTGCACGCTCTTTTTAGTGAAGGATCATAATTCACTGCAGGAGCTCTACTGTGCTCTGCAGAGGGTTGTAGGCACTCAGAATTGATGAAGCAGTTTAACACCCTTGATAGCTCCTTGGAGACTCATTTGGCAGCTTCAGCAGAGGCTGACAGGAAGGTTGCAGGCCAGTAACAGAGCCGTACCAGTGCAGCTTTAAAGAATGTATTGCATCTCGTGTGAGTTCGTGTAGTGTGGGTAGCTTAAGGTTCCTTAAGCAAAGAAATTCAGAACCATATTTGATGAGAATAAGGGACTTGCTTGAGAATCAGTGTTATGTGAGATAATGATTTATTGTCCTGTAGTGAGAACAGTATTAACTTTTCATATGTTTTTGGAATCAATTTCCATTGAATTGGAATAATTTATCTCCTAGAAACTGGAAGGTCTCTTGCTGGTGTTTAAGACAATAAGTATTTTATGATGTCCTCATGTGTGGCACCTAAACTGAAGATCAGGCTGGACACCTGTGAAGGTTGGGCCACAAGCAGTAGATGACAGCTCTATTTAAGCAAACCTGTTTAGGTAATTTGAGTGTCTATAGCCTTACTGAATATACATTGAAACCTCTGAGGCTGACTAGACGGGAGTGTGCTATTACCATGATTAAAAAGACATCAGTGGGCTTTTTTATGTGTCATTAATCATAAGCAATCTGTAAATAAGGAAAGTATCAGTGTTAGTTTTAATAACTGGGCTATCTAAAACTGAACTTAGGATACTCTTCCACTGTATGTCTGAAGAGTTTTCTTACTGTGTGACAAACTTGCATGCTGCAGGTAGATGGAAGAAAATAATTCAGGACTTTTTTTCTTCTGGTGAGGTGTTAATGAAGACTATGATCACTGCTTCATCGCTGCTAAGTTCCTAATTTTTATGGCAGCTCTTCTTGCATCTTACATTTATGACCTTGTGTGTACTTGGTTTAGATGCAAGCTGTGGTCTTGTGCAGAGGAAATATATTAGATTCCTGTAACCATGTATTTCAAACTGAGCTGTGTTAAGTGAGGAATGAATAAGGCAACTGAAGAATTTTTGAATAGAAGACCTAACATCCAACCCGTATGCCATGAGAGAGCCAGTTCAGTTGCTGGTTTTGTGCATTAGCTGAGTCTGAGGAGTGGGCAGAGATAGAATTATGGGTTTCTGGAATACCGGTGAGTGTACTGCAGACATAATAGTATGAAAGCAACAAAATCAATTATACTGGTTACAACAGAGAGTGCTAAGCTCTGCAACTAGCATCAGTCAGTACAGTACTAGTGTCGCTCTTGGTTGTCATGGCATCCTCTACTTTTGCAAGGGTGGTGGAGAGAAAAGACCGCATATTTAACCCTGAGAACTTAAAAGGGATTTCTAAGCAGGAGCTGGTATGAAAGTTGAAAGTTGGAAGACCATGGCTGGAATTTAGGTCTCTTTCCCGTGAAAATAGCTACATATGTTTTTTTGTCTTGCTCCTGGTAGTAGTTCCTGCATGAAATTCACAGCTGCTGGGCACTTGCATTCAGCTATAGCCATGCAAACCTTTTTCCTGGCAACAATGAAAGCAGCAGGAAGGATGTCATTTGGCTTGCAGAGCTTTTATTGAATGTGAGATAGAGAGTAGAAGAATCAAGGTAGTTCTCAGAGGCTGAATTATCTTCTATGGAAAGCTATTAGAGAAAAAGGATGACATGGGAGAGTTGGGCTATGAAGACCTGAAATACAAGGAATAATGAGAAAATATAATAGAATCATTGAATCATGGAATATTTTTGGGTTGGAAGGGACTTTAAATTTCATCTAGTTCCAGCAACGGACAGAGACACCTTCCAGTAGACCAAATTGCTCCAAGCCCCGTACAACCTGGCTTTGAACACTGCCAGGGATGGAGCAGCCACAGCTTCTCTGGTCACCCTGTGCCAGTGCCTCAGCACCCTCACAGGGAAGAATTTGTTCCTTATATCTAATTTAAATCCCCCTCTTTCAGTTTAAAGCCATTCTCCCTTGTTCTGTCCCTACAGTTCCTTGTCAAAAGCTCCTCTCCAGATTTCTTATCAGTCCCTTTAGTCACTGCGAGCTGCTCTAGCTGTGCAGCTCTCTCAGCCTGTCTTCCCAGGATTTCTTCTAATTGAATGTTAATAAGAGGCGCACCATTCTAATGAGCAGGTGAAAACAGAGATAGAGTCCTTTCTAATAGATATGTTGTAGTTGCGATAATGAGAAGCTATTAGTATTTTTCTTGATAGCAATTAGTCTGTTGATTGGTTTGTGTTCCCCTTGCACCATCAGCACTTTTATCTATCAATACGATGTTGATTTAAATTTTAGTGTTCCTACATATCCTTTTCAGCTGCTTAGCTGAAAAAATAATTGTATTGACTTAGTAATGCCATGCTTAGTAAGCAAGCTACAGTTATATATTTTATGCCTCTCCCTGTTTTATTCCTCCACAGTATTAGGGCTTGAAGGCTGCAGAACTAACTCTTCAAAAATGAAGAAGCAAAATTTAACTTCTGAGAGTTCATTCTGCTTTTGTGAGCCCATCATGTTACAGAAAAGTATAACAGGGAGCATACACAAGATCTTTATCTACAATGAAAAAGAACAGACTTCCACATAGCTTGAAACCAGACATTGTCTCTGGGACCTTCCCGCAGCACAGAGTGGCACCTAGTGGCTGCAAATGCGGTAAAAATAAAAGTTTTAGTACAATTCATATCCTCCTAGTCATGATTTTTTGTTAAACGCATGAACACAGTCCTGTGTAGTCCCTAATTAATCCGCTTGTGATCCCTAAGTTACACAGCACCCAAAATGGGAGGAGTAAACTGCTCTATACCCCACCAATAGCACACTGATTTGCAACCAGGGCTCATCCACTGTTTTCCTTCAAGCATCCTAAAAAACACCCTGTCCTGAAAAGAAACTAAATCTTGTGCAATTATGAATATGAATATGTTAAAAAACCAGATATGAATATCTTACAAAGTACAAAGACTAACTAGAAAAATTAGAACAACAGTAAGACTCCTAAACATCATTGCTGCTACTGAAACAACCCAAAAGCAACACTGAAGAAAACTCAGGTAATGAGTTTCCCTTCATGAGTATCTTTGTGGTTGTATTACCTTTGACAGACTTGTGCTCTTTTAAGTCAATTCTAAGTTTATTTAGCCCTTTTGTCTTTTCCATACATGAAATAAAGCAGGTCTTACAGCATTCAGCTATCTTCAGTGATACATCTGATATCATAATACAAACACACAAACATACGGGAAAAGCTCACAAGCAATCATTTGGGAGTTAAACTAATTTGAGGCTTAGAAAGGTATTTCTCCTCATGCAGTGGATTAGCTGACCAAATGTGAGTTACAAGCTGTTTCTGATATCTAGAACTAAATGTTCAGCATCTTGAATTCTATAGCATGGCATAGCATTACAGAGCTTTCATCACTGCAGGGTTTGAATATGTATTGAAGAAGTAAAAAGTAATGGTAATACCCCATATTATTCTGTCCACGGGTAAGAAAATCCTTCTCCAAACATTCCTGATTCTGCATCAGAGAGCAGCATCATTTGCAGGGTGGTCTGCACTGGAGCTTGCTGAGCTGGAGGCATCATTTGTACTCACCTGCAGCACATTTTTTGTTCCTTTCCTTTCTGAAAAGAAATTTACTTGTCATTCAGTTGGATTTGATGAATGATTTAATCCTTCCTGACTGCTCCATTGTCCAACATCAGCACAAGCCAGGTAACCAAAGGAAGCATCAGTCATTTCCACCTACCCATTTCAGGATGGACATTCTTTATAGCACTGACACCTGCTCTGTACAGGTGCCCAGGCAGTAACAGGCTGTGACATTTACAACTTTTACCCAATATTCACACCGCTTCACTGCCATTTCTGCAACCTGGATTATCAAAAGGACACCATCTGCTCTCACAACTGCTTCCCTAGGAAGGCTTCACGCAGGTTGGGAGCGACCACGTTTTTGTTTTAAAAAGACACTGCAACTCACTCTGTTTGCATTTTGCATGGCTCTAAGGGCGCAGAATGAATCAAGGCAGATAAGTGCAGTACTATTTTGGGACACTTAGTTCAAGCGCAGGAATTCCCGTTGGCTTGAGATCAATGGCACCTTCCTTTCCTAGGCAGTGGTGTGAAGCTGGAAATGCTGTTAGCCTGTGTTTCCCAGACTTGCAATGATCTTGGACAAAAAGAAGACCCTAATGTGGTTGTGGGTGGCTGACTCATGATCATGCGCATATGCTTATCTAAGACAGATAGGATCATTATTTATTAATTTATTTATTAAAGTAGAAAAATAAATACCATTCATAGAGGATTTTGCAGTCTGAGGAAAACAGAAGTATAAAGTCAGATGAAATAACTATAGTCATCATTTCTACTTCAAGTTCTTCTGCTGATTTCACTATTTTCTTTGGAACAATTAAGCACACGCTGAAACTTACATTTAATTTTAAATCAAGGAGGTGTAACGGTTCTGCACTATGAGGATATTAGACAACAGGTGTATCTGCTTTGTAGTTTACACCATACCATAGGGACATAGGCTACATTATGCAACCAAGCATTCGATATATGTAATTATTTTCTCTGCTTCATTGCTGCCTGTAGCGTGGACCAAATTTGCAGCAACGCTTGAGTGCTGGGTTTGCTGGGTTATACATTCATTTGAGCAGCAGAAACTTCTGCTTTTTGGAAAATATTTGGAACTGTGGAGCTGCTCCAGGGCTCCAGAGAATTGAGCAGAGAAGATTGAAGATTTAGCATAGAAATAGTACAGAAATACAATATATTGGAAATAAAAATCCACATCTATTCAATGTGAAGCATGCCTTAGCCTTTTCTATCTGTGCTAGCTTTTGTCTTCCAAAATCTGCATGTTACATTTTGAAAGTGGCTCCCCCAGACAAGCTCTTGCTGAAATGTACCATGCAGCTTAGGTCTGTTAGCTTTATTTTTAAAACACTTACATGTTGGAGAAATTAAAATATGCATACACAGACTGCATATTTTATCTATCTATCTATCTATCTATCTATCTATCTATCTATCATCTATCTAATCTATCTATATATCTAATCTATCTATTTATCTATCATTATTAATAAGAAATAACCAAGTCCACGGGTATTGTTTCTGTTCTACTCTGTAAATATGGTTTTGATGTATAAGTACCTTGTTTTGCCTAAACATTTAAATTAATTACTCTGTTCAGATTCAACTCTTCCTTGGCACAAAAGAAAAGGAGAATTTCTGGGAAATTTCCTTTGAAATTTTAGGGTTGATTATTTCTTTCTTAAACTACTTTTATTTCATTGTTGCAGGATAATCCTGACATCTCTCTGTGTAGCCAGACTGTCCCTTAATTCCTCATAGATACATGGACTTCTTTGGCATCACTTCATCCAGCCCTTGTGCATTGGCTGTAGTTTTGGGTATGCCTTCCACAAGTCTAGTATGTCTCCCGAGAAGTCAATTTAAAATGGACAAACATGTCATTCCTTCAGGATATTTTAGGTTTATGTTTTTTTATCAGTTTAAAATGTTGTCTCTGAAAGTGCCATCTCACTTACAAGGTACTCTGGCAAAATGCAATTGCACTGATATGAGTCATTTGATGGAAAGAGGAGGAAGGTTTTGTGGGTATTTTATCCTGATGCTGCTTACCCCTATATAGTGACTTTCATAACCCCTTTTCTCTTCTTCAGAAAGACCAAAACCTAGGAAATGGATGAATTGCTTCCTGTGAAAATCTCATTCAGTATGTTCAGTAATGGTTATGGGTTGCTACTAAGTGGTGCTTGAAATACATTAGCCTGCCTGATGTTGTTAATCTTCCTCCATATCTGTGGAAGCTTTGAGATTGACTTCCTGCACCTATTCCCACTTGTGCCCGCTGCTTCTCTGACCTGATGAGTGAGTTTCCCTTCTCTCATCCTTACAGGAGTCAGCAAAAGAGGGATATACTGTACCTCATTAAACAGACAAAGGAAAATGTCATGACCCAAAACCTCAGTACACAGAGAAAGCACTAGGAAGATCAACCTGCAGGATCAGCAGATAGATACTGTGAAGTTATGGGTTCGGCTGTCCAGTTATGGGCTGGCCACTGAAATGGGTAAAAGTGGAAATGTAGCTGTTGCTTTTTGCTGCAGACGGTTGTACCACAATAGCTCCAGCACAAATCCCAAGTATAACTGCAAATCACGGCCCCCAGTAAACATCTGGACAATGCACATGTGGACATGATTTACCAGATTTATTTACTGAGGTGCACATGTCTATAAGCAGTTCTGTTTCAAGGCCCATAGGTCCTGAGCCCTGGGTGACAGCTGATATGACTTTGACCCATCAGTAAAGAGCAGAGATTTCAGAAAATCTTGGTATGGGGTTTTCTCTAGCAGCTGTCAAATTCCCAGCCTGTTTTGAAGAAGATACTGGGCACAGCTTTTCTAGGAGCAACAATCTGTTTTTCCAGAGGGTATTCCAGGTGTCTGGAAAAGCAGTTGCTCTGTGTGGGACAATATTAGCTGCAGTACAAGATAGTCAGACCTGACAGTACAACCTAATGATATATCATACGTGCTGAGGGTCCACTTAGGCTTTTAACTCCATGGGACCTGGACAGCTACTCTTTCATTTGTGATTTTTCCATCTGGACCTGTAGAAAACATGAATGGTGATGATAACTCAAAACATCTTTGCTTCTTCTTGCCTTAGGACAGTCTGTACTGTAAGCAACTGACAGGAAAGGGCTCCCTCTCTACACTGGATTGCTTTGCCCACTCCCACATTCCTTTTACATTAATGCAGGAATGGATGCATTTTGGAGCCTTTTAACATACCAAGGGCCAGGTTCTGACACCAATACTTGGGTTAAATATTTCGTCACCACAGAGCTAAGTCTCAGTGGAGATACTGAGGACAGTACCACGAGTGGCAGGATATCTGAATGTGTCCCTTTGCTGCTTAAGCGATGAATCACTTTGAAAAATCATTAGTATGTAAGAGTCCTCTTACTCCTGATGAGCAAGTATTCACACAGATCAATGAGATTATTGATGAAAAATTACTGAAAGCAGCGAGGGGCTCTCAGTTGGGTGCTAAATTCTCAGGATTTAGTTTTGAAAGAAAAGCATCAGGAAGACATCTCTGTCATAAAAACAGATCAAAACTTTTAATGAACAGTGAAACCACACACCAGACCTAATCATGGTAATTAGACTGCACAAGGAAGACAAACACTGATTCTGAATACTTATTTTAGTCTAAAGGCAGTGTTTCCCTGCTATATCTCGTGGAGATCTTTATGTTATGTGAGGAAAATTTTAAGTCCTGTAGAATTTTACGAGCTTCCAAGTTCATTAAAGGGAAGTGGCAGAAAATGAAACCTGAATATGAAGAACAGACTTCGGATGACTTGATGCAAGTCTGTCCACTTGTAAATTAAATCAAATGCCGCCCAATATGGAGGTTGTAAAAATACCCGTGCTCTGTGAAGTTTTAATAGGTTTGTTCAGTTAAAATGCCTTCTCTGAGTACAGCCCTGTTTTCTCTTCCTTCTTCATTCAGCATGCAGAAGTGAGTGTATTTTGAAAAGCTAAGCTAAGACATAGTACCATGCTGGTACTACAAGTGCAAATAAGCCACGCTATCTGAGCTTTTGCATTATTTCTTTATACAGATCATGCTGTAACCAGGAGAGCTTTAACACTGGCTTCAATGAATGTGAGTTCAAACCAGTGGTGTGTGGCTCAGCACAAACAGTCACTAGCAGATATGTCAGTATTCCTGGCACAATGCCTCCCCATTCCTAGTGATGAGAGACAGCGTGTTCTGGTGGACTGAAGAAGGCTTGCAGCCAAAACTGCTGAATCCCCATTATATGTGTGCTTCTGACTCCTAAGTCCTGCACGCATCCTGAGTCGCTGATATGTTGCAAGGATAAAATGAGGCTAGGCAGGGCAGAGCACTACACTGATTAGGTAATGCTAACAAAATATAAAGTGCTTGCTATCTGCTCAGTATTTCTTTTGAGAAGGCAAGTCCATCCCAATTTAGATGCACTTTGGCTTGCAGAAGAAAAGTGAACCTCCAAGAAAGCTGCTGACTCATGACTGGAGTTTGGGACAAGCAAAGCAGGGACTTCAGCAGACAGGCTGAAAGAGCTGGGCTAGTTCAGCCTGGAGAAGAGGAGGCGCCGGGCAGACCTTATAATTCTCTACCAGTATCTAAGGGGGGATACAAGAAATCTGGAGGGGGATTTTTGACAATGGCCTGTAGGGACAGGATAAGGGGGAGATTGAGATGAGCTCTTAGGCAGAAGCTCTTCCCTGTGAGGGTGCTGAGGCGCTGGCACAGGGTGCCCAGA
>JANHGB010056816.1:0-10753 GCA_026283785.1 Coracopsis vasa
TCTGCATCGGTAAAATAATCTCAAACTTGAAAGCAGATTGAAACTAGAAGGGGTGTCTCTAAGTGAAAAAAGACAGTTATCCTCTGCACCTGCTAACAAACACGGTCTGCTTTTGTTATGAAATGTCTCTAACTTAAGATTGAAAATAAACTCCTTCATCAATTCATCACGAATTCTTCAAAGGCATTTTGGAAGTCTCTCTAAACCACTGGCTTTATTGTGGCTTTATTTAGGATTTGAGGCGAGAGAATGCTGCAATCAGAAAGAAATAGAGACAGACAGACAGGAAATTATTACCTTTCAATCCCTGTGATTTAGAAAGAATAACATGTTTCTTTCTTGATCTGTTGTATTATATACTTAGAGAATAAGATTTGACAATGTGGCACTGAACTGTAAATCTCTACTAAAGTGATATTATCCTGCATTGTATATCAGGGACTTCTTGACCTGGGACTTTTGTGCCCTTCCTAGAATGCCAGCTAGAATGCCACCCTCCCACTACTTTTGGATTAATCACTCTATGCTCCACTGTGTACCTTTCCAGCAGAAGTGATTAATGCAAAGGGTAGGCAGCCATGCCCTCACCTCTGTGTAGTCACTTCTCTTCATTTTGAATAAAGGTTAGTTTTGACAGCAATACTAAGTTGTTATATATATATATAAATTTTCTATTTTTTTCTAATATTCTAATTTTACTATTTTTAAGTGTCTCAAGCTCTTTCAAACAAACCTAGGTAAATTTTTCTCCTTTCTGAAGGTGTGCAGCCATATATATTTATTCCTCATGTAAAGATAAAAAATATTGTTGGTGCAGTGGAGTGGTCTGGGCATTTAAGATCTTCTAAAAGTACAGCAGCAGTGGAGTGGTCTGGGCATTTAAGATCTTCTAAAAGTACAGCAGCAAGTAACTACTTTTTCTGGTGGTGCTGAGAGTGTATCTGTTAGGGGATCAACAGCTGAGCTTGCTGTTCAGCTACTCAAACACTTCACTCCTTCACCTCATAAGGAAAGTAGGCTGGGGAAAACACTAGGCATTAGTTGTAGCAAAGATCTTCCCGTCTCCATTTTGACAATGGGATTAAGAAAACATGATTTCTAACAGCAAATTGGGGATGTTTGACATCTGTTTCTGTAATTCTGAGCTCCCTAAATGATCTCAAAACCATCCAGAAGCACCGAGTTCTGTGACAGTAACACCAGAAGTGCCCCAAGAGGAATATAACTGGGAAACCGGGTGTAATAGGTACTGGCCCCATCCACAGCTGCCTGCAGCTGGAGGACCCTGAGCTCAGCATCTCAGGATGCTGAGCACTCCAGCCCAGTGCTCCCTTTTTTTTCCATCATGTCCTTGCTACGTGCATGTTTTTGTCTACCCATTGCCAAACTTTGAACATTAGAAAACTTATAAACTCAAACAAAACCATTTGGCTTAAAAAGCTGCAATAAAAGTGATCACTGGAGAATATGAATCAGATAAATGTGTCCCTGTGACAAGAGTTTATTTTTTCTACTGAAAAATAATTTATTATTCCATACGTTTTGCCACTGAAGTTTTGCTTTCAGAATGCACATTATAAAGAGTATCAGAAACGTTCTCTGAAGCTGAGTTCAAATATACGCAAAATGAGACATTTCTCTTTTTTTGTGTAAACAGTGTTACAGCCATTTCCCATAGCGTGTATGGCAAAGATGGAAAAGATACATTTATAAACATTCTATGTGAGATGCTCAGCCAACCTAATTGCTGTCTTTGTACCAAAGCAATGCTGACTTCAGTGAACTAAGGGTTTGACCCCTTGTTCAAAAATCAGGCTCATGACTAAGTTCCCTTTGGCTGATAAAGCTCTTGGGTTGCTATCAACATTTTTTGGAGTCTTGTTTGGTAGCTCTTTTGCCTGGCTGGTGCTGCTCTGTGTAGCCCTGGGGCAGTGCTTATCTGGCAGTATTCATGACTAACTTTTGTCAGGCCTCTTTCAAAGTTAAAGTGAAATTTTTGTTTAAGAAGGGTTGGAATTGCAAATAAAGAAGCTTTTTCTTATCTGATTTCAGCTGTGACCAAGGGAAAAAAAAATGTACTTTGTGGGCTGTTTGTGGGTTATTTGTACACATAGATGATTGTGTCACAGGAACATTTCAGCCAACTACCGTCTGCTGCTGCTAATGAAAACTGTCCAAATCAGTCCAAATTAGGCAAGTCAACCTCTCAGAGCAAACCAGATGAAGAATGAAGAATTTGCAGTCAGTTATATATTCAAAATGGGTGGCTTTCTCGAAAGCTGCAACATACAACAGTAGAGTGTTGAGGGTGAGTCCAGGAAGAGTGGGTAACTGAGGTAATGGAAAAGGCAGTTTCCTGGAAGCAGTTGGAATATGTCCTACACTTTGGACAGGTCCATATGTTGTGGGTACTGGGAATGGGGTGGAGAGCCCAGAATCACTCAGGGATATGCATTTCAGCAATGGACTGACGAGGAATAGTAGGCCAGAATAGGGGTATTAGAGACTTTAATAACACGAGATAACAAAGCAGACATGGGAACCCATCCCTTTTAAACGGCACTTTGCATGTGCGTGTGATTAATAGCTGTGGTGAAGGGTTAGTGAATAACAGTCTCATGCCAAATGGATATCAATGGGATCAGACCATGCATTTGGCAGATATAGGAAGGGTATTCATTGTTGTATACAGAATAAAGGAGAGTGCACAGCAACTCCCCGAACCCCCGGTAGAGCACTGGCACATGGACAAGAATCTGGCTGTAACCCTGTACAACAAGGACCACGCATGTACACATGTGCACACAATTACATGGCATGAACGTAACAAGAGAAAATTGAATATAAAATATTACAGAAAGCCAATAATTCTGGTTTATATCTTTCTTTCTCCTTGAGGCAGAAAAGAACCTGGCTATTTTAAAATCTGGGATCTATTTACATAGCCAAATGTAATGCTCTTTCTTGTGCAAAATAGGGTAGGAAGGAATTTTAAAAGTCCACATTCCCTAGACCTGTTTATCTCTTTTCATGCCTCCCTCCGTATTAAGTATTGAGGAATAGACCCAAGATGATAGAAACTGTGACAGTTCTGCTGAAGCTATGACGAGCTATACCAGCTGCAAATATGATCCAAAATCTTGGACAATGTACCTAGGCTAGAAAATATGGTTTTAACCACATGGTAGCTAGCATATGGGAAACTCCTTTTGCTGACAGAGCAGGCTGCATCTTTCACTTGTTAGCAGATTCAGGAAACCAAATGAGAGCTTCAACACAGAAAGTATTTTCCATGAGATGTATTCACTAGGATACCTTTGTTTTCCAAAAATTCCTAATGGAAATGGAAAGCACAACATTCTTTTTACCAGCTTTATCTATAAACTATAATGAAAAACAATCTCATGATGCAAAATTCTCCTAAAGGTCACTAGAGACTGATTAAGGGTCAGGTTTGCTGTTACTAGTGCACAAGGACTAAATGGGTCAGTTTGGTGATGGTAAGGTTTATGGGAGCTAGAGTTAGGCATATTTTCCCAAGCAAACAAAGTAAGCAAACACTACTAGGGAAAAAAATAAGGAAAGATTAAATAAATTGCAATGCTGCTACTTGGCAAAACACATGGAGTTCTCTGCCCTGTGCCAGTGTACATGCAAGAAAAAAGTGCCTGAGTAGGGTCTCCAAAGAATTTTATTTTTGGTGTGTACACTGGAGATTATAACCTTCACTTCATTGCATCTTATGGCATATACCAATGTAAATGGGATACAGCATCTATATGTAACATCCTGTAGCTAACCAATTGACTCAGTGATGCCAGAAACTATACAGTTCTGTATCTATCTGTGTGACACAGCAGGTGAGAAATCTGGGTCACCTGCATATCCTGAGTCAATTTTATGCAGTCAAATAAAAGCTGTGAATGCTCCACTGAACTGATTAAACTTCTGCTACAAACTTCATGTACAAAAAAACCCCTCAAACAGTTCATGTTTTGTATTTTTCCATATTTGCAAATAAAAGAAGCAATTGCCTTAGCTCTAAATCAAAATAGTAATGCCTTTAATCCATTCAAAACTAAATTTAATGTGACTTTATTGCTGACGTGTTAATTATATTTTAAAGTATGGAGACAGTGGCCATCTGAGATTTTCAGTCACGATTTCATGTATACAGAGAAGATATTTCTTAAACTAAGCAAGCAGAGGCAAATAAACAATTTAGTTCCTGCTAATTTGGTTGCTCTTTCTGCTTTATTGTTCATTAAGAATCTAGAACTCCTTGACCATCCTCTCTGGACTTGTCTACATTGCAGTACAAAACCTCATTTAGTTCCAAAATTATAATGAAAAATCAAACTGATTCTGTTTAGTGGGATTCAAAGGTTTACTCCTTATAATAATTTTCCCTTGTTTATTTAACTCTTGAGAATTGTGCTTGTGCTGGTGTTAGATATGTTTTGGTAATGTTGACATGTTCTCTCTAAAATAAGAGTAATCATAGTTTTCCTGGCTTTACTTCACGCTTGTACAGCAGGAAGCCAAGATTATACTGAAGTAAAGAAGTAAATTAGGTTATTCCGTACAAAATCTGCAGGGAATGAGGTGGAAATTACACTCGCATCTTTGGCTGGTTTTGCTCTGCCATGGGACAAAGGTCTGATGTTGCTGCCATAGAGACGTATCATTTTTTTGTCCAATTTTCACAGCCTATATCCCAGGTTGTACACTTGAAGGACAAATGAAGTAGAAGTAGACAGAGCTAGACTAAAAAACTGTCTTTTAACATCTGCATCAGAGAGGAAATGTCAGTGCCCTAAAAAGCAGACTGATGGACAGCATGACGACTCGTTTCTTTCTATGGGAAGGAGATGACAAGAAACAGATTTTCAGCTGTTGATGAAGCTTTTCCATCTACTGGACAATGCTTCTGCCAAGAAATGATGAGAGGCAGGATATGATATACCACTCATACTCCCTATCCTCCACCTGCACAAAATCCAGGCTTCTTAGTTACGTTGCAGGCATCCATCTGTCAAGAAGGACTTTTCTCAGAATTAGCATTTTAGGCCAAATTAATCCCTGGGATAGTTCCACTGTGTTTTGTCTAAGGAAATATCAATTACTGTTACAGGAAGGATGATCTCATGATGCTATCAAGTGAATGACTGGGATTCCTCTTCTGCTATAGAGTTCCTATGTGACCTGCCTAAACCAATGCAAATGGCAGTTGCCTTGATTTCCACCCGTGTAAAATGAGGTTAATTCTAATTTACTTCCAGAGCCATCTTTTAAGAATGTGTATTTCTTCGAGCTGTTTTGATAAAAGGAACTACAAAAAAAAAAAAAAAAAAAGAAAACTGGTATATTGCTATTTTTGTGAAGTAGGAGAAAACAAGCAGTAAAGAGGCCCATGTTCTGGGAGATGACAAATTGACATATCTGCAATTAGTAAGTTTACAGTGTCAACTTATTCTGAACAAGAAGGATTAAAAACTCTTTTTGATCTTACTTTGAGCTATCTCAAAGGTCAAGGAAGATAAATATGTAAAGCAGACTAGGATTAGTTTAGAATGGAGTAACATAAAGAAAATAATCCTTGAAATTTCAGAAGAGACTGAAATGTACCTTTTGCTGTGCCATTGCTCTTTTACTTCAAGCAGTAATGAGCATACCACCAGAAATCAGTAAATGAGTCAACAGTATCCTGCAGCAAGTTAATTAGCAATTGGTACAGTATGGAAAACTGGAGCATCCTTCCAGGATTTCAGATGCATCATTGTTTCCTGCTGCACGTGAGTGAAGAGAACACAGTCAGTTTAGTAGGCATTCCTAAATGGGAATGCTCAGGCATCTGAAGAAGGAATCAACAGGAGAGAGCAAGTCTACTATGGAGACAGCTGGAGTACTAGGTAAGAAAAAAACACCCAGTTTTCCCATTTAATATCTGGAGGGGTTTTTTTAATCGCAGGGGAGCAGAACCTTATCTGAACATTTTCTTCTTGACTGTAACAGGACATTAAACCAATAACTTTGCAAAAAATGGTGGAAATATATGTTAGCTCTTAATTTAGCTGCAAGGAGCTACCCCCTTTTCCTTACAATTTTTACCAGTGAACATACTTTGGAGGCAGATGACTATATAAATTAGTTTGTTTTCATAAAAATAATCACCTGGAAGGGAGCTTCCTTAGCCCTCATTACAAATGCCTTATATTTTAAAGCTCTTTACCAGAGCTGTCCAGGTTCACAATCTGCCTTTTCCTTTCTGATTTGGAGCAGTCATCTGATTCCAGATTGCACATACACTATGTCCTAATTGCCAGTGTAGGAGCAATTACTCTTGCATACAATGAATAAATGAATATTGTATTTAAACAGAATAATTTGGATGGGAAAGCATTCTGTCAGACTGCCTGACGTTGGTGCAGTAACTTCAGAGTTATGACATTGCAGCTCAAATCCATTCTCCAGATTAGGCAAAAGTATTCTGAGTCTTCTGAGTCCTTGGTTCAGGCCCAGTTGAAAGAGAATCATCTATGTGTTGTTTTGCACACTCCTGTCTCAGGTCCCATAAGCACTGAGAGGCAAGAAAAGGCTTGTTTTGGTAATCATGACATAGCTTCAGGATATGCTAAAGCTTTAAGCGACACAACAGTGTCTTTTTTGGGTGGTTCTGTAAACATCTAGTGACAATCTACATGCATGGGGACTTTTAACTCTGTAGAATCAGGTACTTTGAAACTTCAGGTTGTTTGATGTTAACTGAACACAAAAACCGCACTGGCATCTTCCTCTAAGGCATAGAAGAATTTTTTGAAGAATGAGGTGTTGAAGTCCCTCTGCGGATTTACGTTCTAGTCCTAAAGTTTTCCATAAAATGTGTTATCTTTTTTAATCACAGCCACTTGGAGCAATCACCTTCCTTGAGATACGCTCACCTGTGAGTTGCACAGATACTCTTGCTCTTATGTTTCTTCTTCCTAAAGAGAGTCTGCATAATTTCATAATTAGATGAGGTCAAGCTAAAACGTATTTTTTCTTTTTTTTCCTCCTTCCCTTTCTCTCTCCAGGTCTACAGCAATACTCTAGCTCCACTGACTGATCTAAACTAGGAACTGGTGCCTCCTGGAAATGTACTTCCTTAGGAAATGTGTTCACCTAAAATTTCCTCCAAGTACTGAGCCAAGCCTTGTGTGTGCTTGGTTTTTCTGCACGTGTTTAGTTAGCAGATTTCCATGCGATTTCACTGTTTTGCAGTTGCACCTTATTTTTACTTCGTTTGTCATTGCTGATGTTATTATTGTCATAGCACTAGCAAAAGAAAAACAAAGAGCAATTTCTTAGAGAAAGCAGAAATACTGGTCCCTTTGAGAATTAACATGATCTTCTCAGCATGATGGGAAAACAACAGCTTGGATGTTTGTCCACAAAATCAAACAACTTTATGAATCAGTGAGTAATTCTGAACAAGGCACTTGGCCAAAACATTCTTTTCTTCCCACTTTCTCCACTTCTGATAAAGTGAAGTCACTGGTTCATGTTCAACTAACTTGATTTCCTTGTTAGATAACACCAGCTTATCCTTGAATGCTCACAACAGCAACAATGTGGGTGTTTTGAAATGCACCAAAGTTTATATTTCTGAGGCTCATCCACATCTTCGGATGCAATTTAGGTTGTTCAAAATTATGCACATTGTGTTACGACATTTATTTGATGGTATCTGAGCATAAGTACCAGCAAAAAAAAAAAAAATATAAATCCCACTTGATTATACCTATAGTAACATTTAATACCCAGTTACCTCATACTAATAAAAAATTCCAGCAGCTTTCAGAGGGTCAGCTTTTCTCTTCTCAGATGCTTTGAAGAAGTTGGCACAAATATTTTCTACAAGCTCCAGAAAATGAACCCAGTGTATAGAAATTGAAGTGTCTAATCTAATCTGTTGAGAGATCTGCATCACATGCATTACCCTGACATTTAAGGTCTCATAGTCAGTGACCGGTTAACCAAACCTGTCACTGTGACAGACATGTATTTCTACGTGCTGTGCCACAACTTAATCTTTCAGACACAGTTTAGGCGAAGTATATTGTAGCACAGCAACTCAGAGTCTATAATGTCTTTAATGAAGAAATTTCCAGACTGGTATTAAAACAGATTGCTTTTGATTGCCATATTTGCAATATAGTGTGTGAATTTGTCTATTAAGCTATACACAGCAGATCAGCTGTTATGACTGCATTACGCTAGTTATCGTTACAATTACTGTTATTATTATGTGTTGTTACAACCCTCCACCTCTTTCCTTTTCCCTGATACCAGAGTCTGTGACAATGACTTTCTGGCAGTAAAGGTTATTTTGGAACTGTCTGCTTAGTGACACATCTGAACTTCTAAATTATCTTTTTTGATACCTTGTGATTATGATACATCACACTGTAAATCTTCTATGACTCAGAATGTTACCTGATATCTCCAGATGAAATGGTGAGGTATAATGTTGTTCATAACTCCAGTGTATTTATTACTTTTAATTAGCTCAGGAAGAGAAGGAATTCGTCTATCATGCTTTGATTTTTTTCACCCTCTTGTTTTCTCCTGAGGTGCTGTTTGCTTGACAAGGACAATCATTTTTATGTTGAACTTGTCTCCAGCATTCTGTGTCAGCTCTTTTCACCTGCTGTCCCCAGCTCGGCCTGGCATTGGGGGTCCCAGATCTGACAGGTGGGGTGGTACATGCACACATTGCCATCTCTAGCTTTCTACAAAGCTGGTTTTCTCCATCAGAGAAACCTCTCACTGTTGGGTTAACACTTATCCTTTGTTTATATACAGAGAAACATTTCTGTAAGATGCAGACTTTGTGGACTCTTCTGAGTGCATCTAAATCCACTTGGACAGGCTGGTGGAGCACTAATGCTACTTCCAGCCACCCCAGAGCACTGGGGATGTCCAGGGGATTAGGCACTCTCCACATTTCATCCTTCCATTTTTCGGCATCTGGTTTTATTAGCCAGCATCAGCTCTGTTAAACTGGTGGATTTGTTTTGTTTCTAAAAGCTTTTCTGCCAGCCCTCATCTCCCCCAGCCAGTAATCCTGCCCCTTTGAAATAAAAACCCATATGCTTTTTATGGAGAAGATAACACTTCTGCCACCGTGACTCAGCAGTAATTATACTGCTTTTTATGCAGAGTTTATTAGGATGTTCCAAGGAAGGAGCTGTGCAAATCTAGTGCTGTAAACTAAGCAATCCCTCCGCAGCAAGAAGGACTAAGTCATGATGATTGGGATCTTGGCAGTAGATCCAGAAACACATTGAGAATTGGTGCTCAAAAGTAAGTTCTTCTGACAAAGCGTACCAACCCTCTGAAATCTAGGTTACTGTGTTCTGCGCTTCAGGCTGGAAATTTTAATGCCAGATCAATGTGATCCGCTAATGGGTTCAATAAGGCCCCTCAAAGCTTTAATATTCTGTACAAAACACACCCTCCCCCCATGTCTGCAATTTACTGCCACTGATGGTGATAACACCCCTCCTGAATCTAAGTAAAAGCAGCTGAGACGTTTGTGACACTTGGGGTAGACTTCACAGGAGCGCTTTAGGCATTGCTTGAAAGAGGTCTTAATGCACTTAATATATTTTGAGATTGCAAAGAACAGCATTAAATAATCACATAGGAGAGAAAGAAAGCTTGTTAAAAGCTCCTCAATATATTAGACACAGCTTGATGCACAGACTCCCATTCTTCTGGGACAGCATGGTGTGCCACTTGATGGAAATCATGAGGAAACAGTTATATAAAGGGCTGGCTAGCAGTAAATGGAGGCAACATTTATAAAACTCTCTTAAAAAAGGAAACAATCAGCTTGATGGACCTAAACCCTTTCCATAACTTCATGCCTTGGTACTCCATGAATTACTGAAGATGCTTTCAGTGCCTTATTTCCCATAGCTGGGTTGCTTGCCCAGGCCATTTGTTTGTCCCATTCACAGCACCGGGCCTGGGCTGCGCCCCCTCCACGCTGTTGTGGGGCTGCCCTGAGGGAGCCCCAGTCTGCAGTGCTCCTTGCCGTG
This sequence comes from Coracopsis vasa, assembly GCA_026283785.1. Taxonomy (NCBI): domain Eukaryota; kingdom Metazoa; phylum Chordata; class Aves; order Psittaciformes; family Psittacidae; genus Coracopsis; species Coracopsis vasa. The sequence continues at coordinate 10,086 of JANHGB010056816.1, forward strand.
GGGTGTGTTTGTTTTCAGCCCCCCCCCCCCCGCCAAGTTCCTGTGGTTTTGCTTGTCTGGAAGCTGAGCTAAGAGCTCCCCATGGATGCCCACATAGCGAGAGAAGTACCAGGCTCAGGACAAGGGAGAGCATGGGGCCACTCCTTTGACATCCCCGACTCAGTAACCGGCCCTCTCTTTCCTACTAACGAGTTTCCATCTGACATAATGCTGGGAAGTAGAGGAAAATGATGAGAAGGGGGGAAAACAGTAACAGGAAAAGAAGGAAAATAAAGATGGTAAAGGAAAGAAGAGGAAGGGGGAACAGAGAAAAGGTGAAGAGGAAAAGCAACAAAAACGAAAGTGAAAAGGAAGAACTGAAATAGAAAGAAACTGAAAGAAAACCGACAGAAAGACAGAAAGAAGTGAGATAAAAAAAAAAAAAAAAAAGGGGAAAAAGGAAGACGGAGAAAGGGAAGAAAAGAAAGAAAAAAACCCTTGAAGCACAGGCCTGTGCCAAGCCAGCGGCAGCAGCGGGGCAACCCCCACGCAGCGCACCGACCACCCTGTGCCAGCGCCTCTGCCGATACCGCTGCCGTGCCAGTGCGACTGAGGCTGCTGGAGCTGGTACGGGCCCAGCCCTGCACAAGGCGCGGGGCGGGGCGGCAGGCGGGCCGGGGCGGAGAGGC
>JANHGB010056817.1:0-33404 GCA_026283785.1 Coracopsis vasa
AGGGACTGTAGTGACAGGACAAGGGGTAACGGGTTCAAACTTAAACAGGGGAAGTTTAGATTGGATATAAGGAAGAATTTCTTTGTGGTGAGGCACTGGAGTGGGTTGCCCAGGGAAGTTGTGGATGCTCCATCCCTGGCAGTGGTCAAGCCCAGGTTGGACAGAGCCTTGGGTGACATGGTTTAGTGTGAGGTGTCCCTGTCCCTGGTAGGGGGCTTGGAACTGGATGATCTTAAGGTCCTTTCCAACCCTAACTATTCTATCACTCAATGTATTACATTAATGAACTTCAGATTAACTGAATTTGAAGCTTGCGGCCTTCATATTAATCTTTTTGCCAGGGCCCAAACCCTTCTGTTCTTGCAGCAGATGGACAGAACATGCAATATAATAGAGACCATGACTCTCATCTGGATAGAGAACAGGTCCAAGATCTGCAACTGTTCACAGCTATTAAGCACATTTCAGTAATCTACCTAAGGCTCACAATGTTGCAAGTTCCACCCAACTTTATTGGCATTGCAAATGTGATTACTTAGAGCACCTACAAGAAAAATTAAATTTCTAAAGCAGCACAACTAATAATACTCACAAAGAGGGTTTTATAAGGATTATTTTTTTAATTAAAATGCTGCTTTTTAAACCCAGGTTCTGCAAAGGACACTCTGTAACACAGAATTAATTCATTCACTTAAAGTGCGCGAGATTTGCCAAACTATGAATTAATAATGCTAGCTAGTCTTTTATGTCAAATCAACCTCGCCACTTTCCTTCCCCCAGGAAAGTTCATGACATTTTCTTATCTGCTCCAAGTGAATTCACTGGACTTTAAGCACACGAGTTCAGCAGTGGACGTTTTTGAACCCTGCATTGACTTTTGCAGTGAAGCAATAGTGAACTCTGTGGCATCCATTTGTTTTTGCTTGGGCGTGGGTATGTCTGAGTTGTTACTGTGTCCCTAATGGGAACATTTCCAGTAGCTTCAATGGGCACAGGATCAAGCAATTAACAGTAAAATAATGGGGCGGGTGGGAAGGGAGGAAAGCATGTGACTTTGAGTAAAAGAGAGATAAACTGTACGGTGCTAGAGGTCACAAAATGAAGCAAGAAGACAATCAAGGAAGAATGAGGATACTCCATCATCCAGGACTGAATTTCAAAGACTGACCTAACCAAAGGGAAAGAGGAATTGGTTTTATGACCATAAATATTATCTGCACAGAAGAAAAGATACTTCTGGGTCTTCTCATTTGAGAAGTCAAGGGCAAAGGGTACAACCCACAAATAAATTGGGGATGGTAAATCCCAGACTGTAACCCTAATCTTCCTCTTTCTTCACACAAAACAACTGCCAGGCCCTAAAGATAGGACCTGTGGTCAGAGTACTCACTTTTTATTCCCCTTTGATGCAAAATGTCCATGTAACTTAAAGTGTGGGGATAGTCCTGGAAACAGAGGCTTGAAGGCTCCCAAAAGTCTTGCTCATTCAAAGATTTATGCCACAAGGAATATAGGTTTCAGCAAAAGGAGAGATGGAGACTGCCCCTACCCAGGACTGCTTACAAACTTTTTCCATAATGTGTTACCTCAAAGTAGGATTTGTGGTTTGAGCCACTAAGAGAGTAAAGGGCTGAGCTCAACTCCACAGCCTCCTTCACTAGTACAATGGTAATATATCTGCTAATAACTCCCTACAACCACATTTCCTTCATCACCACCCCAAAGACAGCCCAGGATCTTCCCCATACTGCTGCAACCTGGTGACTGATCTGAAGCCATTCCCCTACCATCTTCACACCTTATCAAGAAACATCTCATGACCTCCACCAGCACAGCCACTAGTGCCTGAGAGAACAGGAGGAGCTGCCTTAAAACACAGCACTGCAATCAAGTAAAACAATTTGGGCTTTTTTATAGCATATTCTAAAAGAACTGGAAGGACATGCTCTGTGCTTATCTGCTTTCCAAATACCTATTGTCTGTTCCTCATTAGTGCACATTAACACAAGCTGGGGAGACAACCTGGCATTACAAAGGACACTGAGGGATTATGAGCTGCTGTGGTTTGTAAAATGTAAATTTACATTTGAGTGCAGGCAGGGGACATCAAACATCTCTGTTCCTCCTGCAGGGGCTTTTGGAAATTGCACAATATCAGATCATGCAGTGGAAAATGCTTTCAGGCCTGGAGCATGAGGTAAGGAGCCAACTGAGCAACACAGAGCACAAACGTGCCATACTTCTGAATGACTGGATGGAGCCTGCCTCACTAAGAGAAGGATATTTTTAAAATGCTATTGGGTGTTTTATTGATGGAACCTTCATATGCACACATGTGAAGTCGATGGCCTGGTAAGCATTTGATTTATTGTGAGTTTCACCAAGCGCAAGAGCTATTCAGCACTCAGCTTTGGCAGATTTAGATGAGGGTGCAGCAGGGGGTGACTGCAGTGTGCCTTCATGTACCTGAAAAAGGCTCAGACAGATATCAGAGAAAACAGCGTTCATGTTTTTGCTTCCAGTGTTGTTTTCTGAGCAGTTAGGCAGAAGTGCTCAAAGACCATTGCCTGCAGGACATGGGTTGTCTTGCCCGCTCTGAGGCCAGGGGCTGTGCTGGGTATTCCCTGTACCTGATAGTTTGTGGCAGGGCTGAATAAATGAAATCTTGACTGGGTTATATGAAGAAGTTTCTCCCTTGCTGCAAGCAGATTGTTGCAAAAGATGGTGCTTTTAATTTCCTATACATATATACACAAAGGATAAGTCTACCCAGCAAAACAAAGGTACGACTCCAGCCCATTTGGCTAACTTTGTTCTCAGATCTCAAACAGATAACAATAATATTTGAGTATTGGCACAAAACAATTTCACTGTGACCTAAGCTAATATGTTTTCCTTTACATTTGACAGGGGCTGAGCATGTATGAATACTTGGTCGTAGTTGAGCCACAGAAGCCTGAGTGCGTGTGAGAGCCCTATGCAGCAGGGGCAATGAAAGCTGTGGAGTGAGGTTGTGTTCGGAGCACAGACATGCTTGGTCCCATGGGGTCTGGTTCTTGATGCTTAGCTGATAGTAAATCACTTCATATCCTCATCACCACACGCTGTGGTTAAGTCACCAGCTGTCCTGCAGGATAGACGTTCATGTTATTGAATGCCAGGTTAGGACAGAAACCCCCTTGCATGATGGTGGGTAACACTTGGGCTTGGGCTGCACTGACAGCTACTCCACATTGGATGACACGAATACACACATCATATCTAATTATTATTACATTCAGAGCCAGTGTTTCTTTTTCATTCAGTGAGAGGAAAAGCAATATGATTTGGCCATTTGTCTGAGCTTGAGTAGCATAAATCACTGGCTGATGCCCACGGTGATAAATGAGCAGCTTCCCCTGTCAGGAGGAAAGTCAGCGGGGCATGGCAGGTAGAGCTGAGCCTGCTTTGTACCAGGGAGCCTCTGAAAGTCTTTCTTCTGTGCTTTCCTATGAGGCTGTGCTGCTTTGAGTAAACGCTCCTAAGGATTGTAGGAATAGCGGCAAAGCACAAGTTGTACTTTAAAATAGAAAATAATTCACGCATCAGTATATGGTCAAAAAGCTCCGTATTACCTCACACTCAGATGAAAGATGAACAGTCTTATAAGAAATTGATATAAGGTTCATCTATATGGTGGACTCTATCTATGACCAGTCTGACAATATGTATACATAGTTCCAGTCTCAAGCAAGAATGTTGCTACCGGTGTCAAAGTATTTCAAGAGAAGACATCCTTGTAATCTGAATACATACGTAATCTACAGTTATACATCTATATCATACTGCTGTTTGGCAGAAACTCAGATTTTACAACAGCATTAAATAAATATCAGCTCTTGGTATCCGCTGGATTATCATACGCTTTGGAAGAATTTCAAGAATCTACTTGATTTAGTTTTACAGTTGCTATGGTGCACCGAGGTGCTGCGGAGTCACTGCTCTCATGCTGGAATTCATCTGATCCTCCCAAGATAAAACAAATGGCACAGGTAGCAGCCAGGTCCTCCTTCTCTGAGATACTTCTACTGCACATTCAGTGTCAGGAAACAGTGACGACCTGTGCTGAGGCATCTTGACTTTTGTTTGATGTTGCAATGATGTTTCCAGAACTTTCATTAAAAAGTGTGTGTTCAGCTCAGTTTCTGAAGCTGTTCCAAGACAGAGAAAACCTCTTTTCTCCACCAGAAGCTGCTGCGGCTTCCACTGTCATTTACTAACTTCACATGTCTGATTTCAAGGTCTTTGCCTCATTAGAAAGTTTTCAGTTTCAAGTGGAAACCCTTCTGACAACTGACACAGTTTGGATATACCAGGGAGTAAAACTTCCAGATCCAGACTGAGGGATTAACCTGTAACTATCCAGATCCACAGTTACATGTTATGAGTCCCTCTCCTTCATGCTGTCTATTGGATCAGCTCTATACAGGAGAAAAGGAAAACTGGCTCATGAAGGAGAGAAGAAAATATAAAGGAAGAAATTACATCTCTACAAATCACTCCATTAATAAGATGGAAAGATTTGGTCAGATCTCCACAACTGCACAAGCACATAAGACTATACAGGAATTCTTCCATCACAATACCAGTTTCCCAGACACACAGATCATTCTTTACACTTTCTACCTTTATGCCTTCTACTACTGATTTCTATCCTCTGGTTCCTCAGCTGCCGAGTCTGACTTTGCCCATTTTCAAAGCATACTCTCCGTCTTATCACACACAGGGAATTCACAGCACGGAAGTATGCTTGGAAAGAGGCAATGGGACTTCTGTTTATGCTTTTCTGGGGAGCTTTCCCTATGAACAGGTGTAGATTCTCTGCCCAGTGAGAACTACTGCTGCAAATTCCACTGACAATAATGCCATGCTAGTTGACATATCCATTTTCCAGGTACACCCATCTTCCAGATGGCTCAAAGTTCCTGTGGAGAACAATCTCTGTAGGTGTGTCTATGGCTACAGTCTACCCTTACGCGGCATTTTATACTGTAGGCATTGCTAGCATCATAGAATTATAGAATGGTTTGGGTTGCAAAGGACCTTAAGAGCATTTAGTTCCAACCCCCCTGTGATGGGCATCAGCAGTGATAATGTGTTCTGATTTCACAGCCAATTCTCAATTTGCAAAACACAGTGATTGCAAATTGCCCTTGATTTGTTTGCATCATTTACAACAAACAAACCTCCCAAACCACAAGTCACCATGTCCATCTTATTAATCACTGCAGAATTTGGTTTTTTTAATTCAACGTTTTTGAAACAATAGATTTGCTTTTATTGCTGTCTTAGCATAGAGTGATGACCCACTATCATGGTATTTATATCAGAAAAGAAATTACCAGAGGCTAAATTTGGAAAGACAAAGTTGGATAACTCTATGCTTTGACTAGCAACTGTAAAAGGTTTCTCAAAAATAGAATGGCTTGGAACTGCAGTTTCACATTTCCTGATACCACAGATGTTCTGTTACTATGCCTCAGACAGCAGATATGTCAACAGCAAGGCAGCTATCAGGCTTCATACGCTGGCTCCTAAATCTGGGTTACCAACTAGTCTTGTCATCATGTGGAAGCCAATATAAGACACACAGTCCCACAATCAGTTCAATCAACAAAATGTCATTATTTGCAAGAGGTAGGAACCTGTTGGATACGAGCTAATATTTTTGTATTAGCCAAACATGAATAGGTTCCTGAGTACCTCAGATATCTTAGCATTAAGGAAAGGCCAAAAATAGCTATAGTTACCTGAGGTAGAATGACAGAAATGATCTTTCATACTTATATCTTTAAATTAGCAATTACAGCCCAGCAATGGCTGAGTCCAATCTGAGGATCACTGATATACACTGCAGTCCAGAACTCAGGAATAAGATAATATTGACCCAACTGAAATCCAAATTCGATCACCTTTTGCAATTTTAACAAGGGGACAAATGAGTAAAAGATGCGACTGGAACCCCTACTTCTTGCCTGCCCTTACTCTTGCCATGAGGCTTACATTTACTACTGGTTGACTGAAAGCTACAATCCCTACAAAATACCTGTTTTGTTTATTTCTACGGCCATGTTGGTGGAGCTGCCCTGTTTCTCTATTTATTCAGCTACTGTGTGTTTATTAACCACTAGTAAGAATCATTCCAGAGAAGAGACTCTCTGTAGCACTTGCATGAATCATAAAAACATAGAATCAACTAGGTTGGGAAAGACCTTTAAGGTCATCAAGTCCAACCTGGACTGCCAAAACCACCACTAAACCATATAACTGAGGGCCTCATCTACACAGTTTTTGAACACTTCCAGGGATGGTGATTCCCCCCTTGCCCTGGGCAGCCTGTTCCCATGTCTGAACACTCTTTCAGTGAAGAATTTTTCTTAATATCTAATCTAAACCTCACCTGGTGCAGCTTGAGGCTATTACCTCTTGTCCTATCACTTATTACATGGGAGAAGGGCTCAGCAAAATAAGGTTTAACTTCTACCAGATCAACAATATTAAAGGACCATCACTGTGTAGTTTCTAATGGTTTCAGAAGGATAATACCACAGAAACATGACTGAAATAGTAACTCCATACTCATATCTCCATCTCTGTATCACTATGGTTCATAAGTCACTCACTGTGATTTTGCCCAGTCTTGATGGCTGCATCATATTCCACTACCTTAGACTGAAGCAGCCTCCAGGTACAATACCAGTTCAGAGGGCAGAACATGGTTTGCTCAGAGCTAAAATTCACTAATAAAAAGGCATAAAATTACTGCCTGGCTGTTATACCTGTTAAGTCTTGCCTGTAATTAAATAGAGAATTCAGGTTTCCAGTTTGGTCAATCCAGTCTTGCCATAAGCAATACATTCATTTCAATGTTTTCCACCTAAAGTGAAAGATTAAAATAAGCGCATAAGACCCATTCCCTTCAAGCTATGCATTTAGCTCCTTTAACAGTTTCAGAAACCACATTCTTTTCTCCTCCTTCTCCCTCCCCTCTCCAAAATCCGATCTTGCTGTTAGAGATGGAATTCATTCTGTTATTTCCTAATGCTCTGTATAGTCAAAACTGAAGTGCTATTTCTGCTTGGCTTGATTCTTCTCTTCTTGAATTAATGAAGTCTTTTCAAGAGGTAAACAGCATGACTATTTGATAAAAAATACATCTAAATTGAAGGATAAAGACAGGAAGTGGGATGACAAACCTTCTGATACTGTAGGACCCCATAGATCAACTGAAATTATTTAACCAAAGAATCTGTTGTGGGACCTTGCAGAGGAAATGCATACAAAGTCTTGAAGATAATTTCACTCTTTTCCCAAAGGGAAACAGATCTCAACTTAATAAGATTGCTCCCAACAAAAAGAGAATAACAAATGATGTTTTTACTAACAAACTGAAGAAATACAGGAGAATTGCTTGCAAGTTATTCTTGACACAGATCCAAAAAATGATAGGAGAGAGAACATTTCCTTTATTTATGAATCCAAGCCTCACTCTGTTGAGATCATGGTGTTTTTAATAGATAGGTCAAAATGAGTTTAAATGATTCCCTGTGGCTTCATGGTGTATTATTTTGCATTTGAAATCAGGCAGCAAAAGCCTCCCAAAGAGAATGGCAAGGCGAGTGCTTTGATTCCCACCCATGGAGAATTCTGTGGTCTTGATTCTTTTTTATGAGGGCGTGCACATCCTCTGGGTGATGTGGGGTACATCCATCAATAATGTCATGAGGGTCCACTGCTTTCAACCACTGACAGTTGAATATTCCACTGCATTCGAATAACTTTACAAGGATGCTTCAGTGCCCCATTGGATTAGGAACAAATAGAATCAGCTCAACTAGCTTCTGTCTTAAAATACTTAATGTCTGTGCTTTTCTAGATGGGGAAGAGCAGAATCAGTTTGTGTCTGTCCCATTCTTTTCCTACCCAAAGGCACATCCCCTGCTGGTTCCTTTTGCTCCCTCTGCAGCTAGAGAGGTTCTTCATCACATCCAAGGTCTGCAGAAAAGACAAAGCCACAGAATTCCTTTTCTCTCCTCTGCCAGCACCAAACCTCGAAGGGCAGACTGGGAGAGGGCAGCAGAACTGATTGAGCACCACTTTCTGTTCCTCTGATTACCCTTTGGTACCCTAAAACAGGGCACCCAGAGAGAAAAAATGAATGAGGGACATTGAAAAGGCAAGAAGAATTATTTCTTCCTGATGTGTCTTCAAAATATAGTCACTGTATATGTGGTATAGGTTGAAAGTGTGTTTTCAACAGCTAAATTATGAAAATTGTCCTTATAACTGAATCAAAATGAATATACACAAAAAAGACAAAAGTTAAGTGACAACCACACTTCTGAAATCTCCTTCTCTCATTAGCAGCATTTTGACATTCTGTTCTTCTTTTCCTATGTGAACTTACTCATACAGACAGAGTCCAACCCTTGCCCACTTGTAAAAGCAAATTTAATTACATATGAAATTCCTGTAAAGCATTGGCACTTGCAAGTGGGACTGTACTTGAAATGCTGCATAGTTATACTTGTGTATACACAGAAATACCCCATTCTGACACTGCATATTAAATTTACAGGTTCTGACTGCCTGCAGATAGATCAGACATGGAAGACTCTAGCTGACAACCTCTAACACTTTTGCATTCTCAGATAAACTGCAGTATTTCTTTTTCTATTAAACATAAAAGTTTCAGAATTAGTTAATCTGTGAAAGATTTTCTTCAATTGGTCTAGAAACATTTGAAAAGGTCATAATTATTTTCCCTTGTGTTGAAATCATTGTCTTCACACATTCGCTTTAAATCACATATAGTAATAGGTATGGACAAGTAGATAAGCTGGCTTTTTTGTTCTTAAGGAATACAATCAAATATTTCAAATTAAGTAATTTTCCTTCTTATATTTTCTTTTATCTTCTAGTGAAACATTGTGCTCCTCAAAATAGTGACAACACATTACCACAGGAATCACATTTTATGAACTCTAATTCCTAAAGACAAGGATTCAGTGTTGAAACGAGCTGATCTCACTAGAGAGACTTCAATTACATCTGTCAGAAAGCAATTACATGTGTCAGAAAACAAACAAAATTCTTTTCCTATGAGAATTCCTAACATTCTGAGCTTTATTTTAATTCCATAAAATGCCAGTTTGAAAATATTCAGTTTATTGTGATGATCTGGAAAGAGTTCCTTTCACTAATACTGGAACAGTTAAATAGAATCATAGAATCAGAATGATTTTGGTTGGAGAGGACCTTAAAATTCATCTAGTTTTAAAGATTATCTAATTGATTATAAATAATATTAATAAAATAATACATTGGTATCATATAGAACTGAAGAATCAAAAGTGTCACATAAAATTTCATCAAAATCAAAATGTGGATATATTCAAATTTCAATGAAATTGCATTTTTTGAAATATTTTTTCCATGCCCAAGGACAAAAATAGACCATATCTTCCTATAGGATCAGGGTCAATCCCTGAAAGGGTTAGGCATTAAGCTAGAGCCAGTGCCTATTTTACATGTTTAATTTCAAAATGTGAATACTCAGAGCCCATACTCAGTTCTGCCGAGTCTTTGGAAGCACCTCAGTGCATTGAGAGCCAAGTTTTTGATGCCAGCATTTCTCACACACCTCAAACTACCTCACCATGGATACTAGCTGGGACATAACTTACGTCTAAGCTCTCCTGGGATACAGGAACAAGGTGCACTTCACATATATTGCTTCAGCACCTTGGTGTATTAGGTGTCCTCAGAAATTGCCTCAAGCTTTGAATGAGGCACTATATGTTGCTTATCACTTGTTGCTCTCATGGATGAGCAACTGGAGTTGTTCAGCATATAGCATTTTTCACTGATTGAAGAGTCTGTAGTCCCATACTGTCTTCTGTCTGAAGGTAATCAAATCTACATTTCCTATGTGAGTCCCCATATCACTAAGCTACAAATATTCTGGGACTCTACCTGTTGAAGGAGAGCCTAAGTGAATTCAGCTCACGTCAGGCTCAGTTTACAGTGTTCGTTGAGCTTGACTCTCCAGAGAGGAGGCTGTGGCATTTCCTAAGGAGCAAAGCAACCTGCAATGCAGTGCTTGGTTATTTTATTTTACATCAAGGAGTTACTTGACTGTGACAACAAACTGGAAGTGAGATGGTGCAATGACAGTCATGCTGCTCTGTTACCCTTGTGCTTACTTCCTCTCTCTCTGGTTAAATGAATGTTTGATTAGCTGATATAAAGTCAAAGAGTTTCATATCAAAAATGAGGATGGAGTCAGCTGCAGAAAACAGACATGATTTATACAGTAGCAGTTGTCTCCCCTCTGCTGAAAAACAAAAACCAAACCCAAACTTGTCTGTGAGCACTCCTATTCTTTTGCAATGTGTAAAGTAAAAATAAAATCCCAAACCACTTTTAGAGGTACTTTAGGCCAGGTAGAGGGGTCACCATATCTGCTGTGTTTGGAAGAACAAAGGGTCAGCAACAGCAGGAAGAGAGCAAATAGTTACCTCATGCCTGGATGAGAGGTTAGCTCTGGAGGCACTCACAGGAACATGTGTAAAGCCCAGAGGGGACTCTGATGTGTGGTGTGTGATGAATTTAAAGCTAACAAAGTGTGATGACCTTTGAAAATCTAGTCATTTACATGAGGCATTGCCCAGATGTAAAAGATGTACCCTCAAGAAAATGAAAGATAAAGATTTTTGATGCTTCACAGCTGCCAAATATGAGACATTCAGTGTTTTCTGGTCATATTTGAAAGGTTCATTCCAAATTTGTCAGGGTCAGTCGGCTTGTTTGCCAATGTATTAAAATGATTCAATATACTAGACCTAAATGAAACTTAGAATCTCAGAGGTAATGCAAAAGGAGTAAGTAGTTTCAGGCTACTGGCTCACATTTCAGCAGAGTAACTCATAGCAGTAGTATTTTTCTTCTGGGAAGAAGTACTTTCTTCTGGGAAATGCAGGTTTCCACTCCACTGGCTTATAATGATGGGCATTTAATAACTTGTAGAATTAACTTCAAAGCAGTAATGAAAACTGAAAATGAGAGTAAGGAGGCCCAATCAGAAAAAGCACATTGAGTATAACTGTGTGTGCTCCTAAACTTCACAAGTTACCACCTGGAAGGAAAAAAATATATTGGTCTAATCAAAGGCTGGATAAACATCCTGGGTCCACGTAGGCCACAGCATGTGGTCAGCCTGCAGGGATCGGCTTTGATTCATCAGCACAACTTTTGTTATGTAGCATCAGAAAAACATTGTTCCACAGACAGACTATCCTCATTGTTCCAGCTCCCCAGAGAAACATATACAAAAAGAGCATAATTCCCCTAGACGACCTCCTTAATGCAGGCTGGGAAATAGCTTTAGAAACAAGACACACTTTGAACAGACTAATGCATTATTCCTTTTAGGAATGATCTCATCAGCTAGCTGAAAAGAAATGTAGCTTCAGTGTTTCTGGAAATTGAAGCTGTCAGTAGAGAACAGTTTTCTATGGGGATTAAAATATTACTTCTCTGAGAAATGTTTACAGAAAAAAATACTAGTAGAATGCTACACATGAGCAGGACCAAGAGGCATTGAAAATTCAAAGGAAGACCAGGAGTGAAATGTGTCAGCCAGCTTCAGGTACAGCATAGGAATGGAAAGCTGTTGTTAAGTAAATCTCTGTAAGGTGCTAAAACTGGTATCACAGTGGCCAGGAAAGCTCGCTTGAAATTTGGAGTGAAAGCAGCAATGCAAAGCAAGTGCATTTCATCATATCTGTTAGTTGACATGGATGGCTATTGGTCATGGTCAGAAATAGTGCATATGACAAATTTCTGCTGTATACAGCTGATATGATTCAGAATACACTTATCACTCATATGATGCCCGAAATTGAGAACTCGTGAATTCATGATTAAAGGTGCTTGCAACACAACAGGTTAAACAGCATCCAGGGGTTGGTTTTTTTCTGAAGGTGTTTAAAAAGCAAAACAAAGAGCACTATTAGTAACACCTTTTAAAAACAGGGCAACAGAAAGTAATTCATAATTACTCAGCATCTGAAACTATAACCTAAAGGTTACCTCATTCTCCAAGCAGGTGAGAGATGAGATTTTTCATTATATCAAGCAGACAAAAGCAGCGAATTGAGTTCTTCAAACTCCTGGTGACATTCAAATCTAAGAAAAGAGGGAGAAGTAGTGTTTTTGCTTTCCCTGGTTTTTTGAAAGACAGGATGTATCATGCATTTTGTCCATGCTTTTAAAGAAACAACAGCAGTGCTGTACCCTGTCTGGAAAATGGTTCAGAGTGGTAAGTACTTGAACAGCAGAATATTCTTCTTATAGTTTGATGCTTGATGGCTAAGATCCAGAAGAAGAAAGGATTTTAGATTCATGTCATATGTCTGCTGTAGATGTGGGGGGGTTGGCTCTTGTTAATTTCTGTAGCAACCCCTAAGCAGCCTAAGAATCCACCAGGGGAGTGACGGATGCCACTTCAGTGTGAAGTTCATTATCTCAAGACACCACACTGATGACAACTCTATCCTTGATAGGATTTAATCAGTCTGCTCCCACTGAATCCCTGGAAGAGCACTACATATACATATGGCATATATTTAATCTCCTATGATTAAGTGACTCCTAAAAATATAAAAAGCCACTTAAATGAAGGTGTGAAAGATCATTATTCTTCTAGCAGAATGACAGGTCTCTCACAACTCCAGTTATTCTTGTGGCAGGAGCAGCTTCCTGGGTAAATGCTTTTAGGAATTCTACACAAGGGTGCAGATGTCCAAAGATGGAGCTTCTGAACTGTTTGAGTTGTTAGCACAGAGCTATCCAATTTCATTCCACCACACCAAGATTTATAAGATCTTTAGGAGGGTATTATTAAGAGGTTATTAAGAGGTTTATTTTGCAGTCAACAACCCTGAGTGTGTATACCTTAGCAGCGACTGATGGCATTCTTCATATGGAGAGGATTGCTCTTAAGATCAGCTTCTTAACCTCTTTCCGGAAGGTTAGCTGGTGTATCGTCTCCAGCTGCTACAGAGGGTAATCTGTATTTTAATCCCTGTCTCCACCACAGCCAGCCACTACTCTTTTGTGGTATACAGCTAATAATGCTCACACATGTGGGCTCAGACCTTCTGTGTTTGCTGTGCGTACCAAAGGGAAGATGCTGATCCCAACTGAGTAATTTTCTATGAAAATTAAGCAAGCTTTTCCCAGCCAAGTGAACAAAGCTACTTTCAAAACCTTCTCACCTCTACTTTCACCTGCCTAACAAATAACTACTGCTGATTGTAATGGGGAAAGGCAGAAATAGCACCTCCCCCAGTACCTATATATAAAATAAAAGTGTACTATGACTTTAAACCTTCTGTGTTGACCAAGTACAATAACTCAACTGAAAGGCTACAGATAACCTTCCTGCGATGCTGGAGTGTCTGGCTAGATGTTTATGAACAAGGTAAGAATCCAGGAGGTTCACTCGTTATAAAGTAGCATCTTTGATTCAGATAGTCCACAGCATTGTAAGGTTCCTTGGCACAGGTTCTTTTTTATAAGCAGAGTCTTCCTCACTCTATTTTTATACCTAGAGATAGAAAATCTTCATTAATTTCATCTGGAATGTAAAAAATATTAGAAAGAAAACACTGACAGGCAGCTCCTTCAGCATCTTCATAGCCTTTCTCCAGCTTCAGGAACTTTGGACAAAAAACCGTGAGAGGAAATAAAATCCTGTAATGTCAATTAAGGGTAATTTATTTTCAGAAAGAGAAAGGTGTTTAATGAAAATCGAATCTAAGAAGAGCAATGGTGGTTTCCAAGGAAACTTAACATGCACCTCTACAAACATCAATGAATCCCCTTTGGTTTTGTTTTTTTCTTCTTTTTCTTTTTGCTGTTGAGATGGTGTTTGGGGGGTCGGGGGGAGGGTGTGTTTGTTTGGGTTGTTGTTTTTTTTTTCTCATTGGGTTAATCCAAAGCAGGAATTCCAAAAAGTGCATTGACACAAGCATCCACTGGGAAACATTAGGAGTGTGTAAAGTGTGTAAGTCCTGTGATATACATTTGGCTTGATTCTGGACAGAAGCATGTTGGGGGATCAGAAGAGAATGGGTACCAAAGACAGCAGAAACAAACATGAACGCGACAAACATGGTGTAATTAAGCAGTGTTTATGCCAGGGTGCAGCACTTGCCCAGTGAGGAGGGTGCCCTTTCTGTCCATGTGCTTTGGGCTCCTCCCAGCACATAGAACAGCACAGCAGGATGGAATCTACTCAGATTATGATAGATGGTCAGGAAAGAGCAGCAGTGCATATCCAGGGATAAGGACAGCATAGCAAAGTGGATCTGCTCCTTTGGATATATATAGACTCAGAGTTTGTACCTATCAGGAGATAGAAAGAATCTGAAAGTATAGACATCTGTGTTAAATGAATTATTTTTCCACTTCTTGCTGTCATCTCGAGACCTAGTTGCAGTGATTTATGTGACTTATCTCACAAAGGGGGATAGTATAAGTTGCTTGTAAGCAGCTGGAGTAGATAAAGGTGTTTGTGTAGGCACAGCAGTCAGTGCTTGGAAGAGATAACTGCTGAGTGATGAGGTTTGGCTACTCTGATTTCCGTGTGTTGCCTCTCTGGGTTGTGGGATGGAGCAGTGAGCCTTGACTTAGTAGAAAGGCCCATTGAGGCATATTGGTATTGTCAGAATGTAACCTCCAAATCTTCAGTCAACTGTGTGCAGTCAACTTTGTGGGATGAGAAAAAAGAGCAAGGCTTCGAACATTTCACAAGAAAACTTGGGAAGCATAGTCAGATATTTTCCTTTGAGACAGTATTCTACATCTTATATGCTGTAGCCAGAGATGGCTTAGTAACTGTGAATGTATGGGTCGTGTTTTATTTCTTCCTGAAGTCAGAAGTGAGATGAGAAACAATGTGAACATGGCTGTTCTGGGACTACCAAAGTGCAGAATACATGAGGAACTCTCCAGAGCACCCAGGCATTACCAGGTACTTGAAGAAACTGCAGAAGTTATCTCAACAGAAAACAGACGAGTACCCCATGGTTGACTGCTGTTTGATGCAACCTTTAAGCACTAAGACTGCATGAAGGATGCACAGACTGCAGATGACTTACAAAGAACCTGGAGGGATGCTGAATATGTAAGGACCATATCTGAGGACCAGCTTTTGTTGTTCTCTGCAAGAAGCAGTGTGTAAGGCTGTGGAAGTGAACTGCTGGGGGAAAAAAGGTGAGGTAAATAGAGGATTTTTGTGGAAGAGAGATTTTGTGAAGAATACTTTAGAGGCAAGTGAACTTTTGGGATAACCTGTGGCTCACTGCTTAAGGGGGCAGACAGAGGGGATAATTAGGAAGGTATTCAATTAATAAAAGTGGAGAGGATAAATAAGCACTCATTTAGCATAAAATCAAAATGTCAAGAACAAAATTAATTAAGGCACCCACAGATAAGAGGAGAGAAATGTGTTAATTTCCTATACATCAATGCTACTGACTCATGTAATAACAAGAATTGGAATGTATATATGAGTATAAATTCAACGTTGCAGGGAAGAATGAAGCCTGGTGAGATCTGCATGACTGGAATGCTAAAGTCTCCTCTTACCTGTTTAGGAAAGGTTGTGTGGACTAAAAGGAAGGTAAAGTGTTATTCTATGTTCAAAAATTATATTGTCTGTCTGAATCGCTGTCGGCTCAGAAGCAAACATCACAGTCCACCGAGCTGGTACAACTTACTTCTTAGCATGGCTGGGCTGCACTTAAGTCAGCTGCATTCAGTACTTGGCGTGTGAGTGGATGTGGAGATGGAAGGACTGTGCTTTCATAGACATACAACTACCAGCTCCTCTTTCCAGGGAGATGCCACTGAGTTACATTAGTTTGCTTGCCATGGAGTTCATTATGAAGCTGTGATCTGCTGTCTTCCATCAAGGTCAGGTGCTGCTGATCTGTAGATCAGGGGTATCTTTTGTTCATTGAAGCAGGGTTCCTATAGACTCAATGAGTTTCTCAGGTGGGAAAGTGTGGGAATGCACTGGATTCTCTGTGCACTGAAGAAGATTGTCTAAGTTCTTGTAGGCACAGAGAAGCAGCACACTGTCTTCTGATCCCGAGCCCAGCTTCACTGAAAGAAGCTAATGATGAGCGTTCAGCTCACTATGAGCAAGAAAGTATGTGGGTTACTGAACCATGCAAAATGAGGGAGTCAAAACATAGGAAGGTGAGACTGTGGGGTTGATGCTCATTAGTAATAGTTCAAAGCAAAGCATAGGAATCATTTAATATTCAGGGAAAAAAGGTAATTCCATGAAAGTTATAAAAATGTTAATAGAAGGGAAAAAAAAACAAAAACAAACCCAAACTGAAAGAGGAGGAAAATAGCAACACAGCAGGATCAAGGATCCTCCCTTTTCAAAGAGCAATATATTGACATCCAGTCAGTCAGCACAGACTCATTAGGCGCCCAGCGGTGGGTTGTGAGCATGTTAATGGTCAGGCTAATAATGGCTAGTTGCAGCCCATTGCAATGCATATAAACAATAACTGAGGTGGCTATGTACTCACAAACTGTATGTTTGATCTTGCTCTTGAGCATCTGCAGCTGGTAAATCATGTCAGAATAAAGGTAACTTCAGTGTCACCCCCTCAGTCATCAGTATTTGCCTCTTTGCAAAGCAATTGCACCTGAACCACCTTGTTTTGCACCTTGCCAGAATATTCCACAGTAACTGCTGAAGTCTTGCAGCTGCTGCTCTTCAGAACATAGCTGTTGCCTAAAACCTGATAGCATTCAACATTAAAATGTTATCACAGGGGATACTGCTCCAAATCATCACACAAGCAGCCTTATGCTGCTAGCCTGCTAAGAGTAAGTTCAGGTAACTAAGTGATGCTGCATTGCTCTATATAGATATAACTTCAAGTAATTGTGACTTGATCATGTGTGTTCTGCATCTGTAAACTCTGTGCTTCATATGAACATTTTCACTGTGTCACAGAGCTGAGGACAGCTTTGACCCTATCAATTGGAGGTAAAAAATCCAACTAGGAAAGCATAAATTTAAAAATAAATTTTTAACAAATCAGAACCCTGCAGCTGAAAATGAAATCGCCCCAGCTTTTAGCTAGTGAGACCTAGGCAGTAAAATGAGATAATGGTAGTAATAATAATAGTAAATTATGTATCACATCCATTACATATAAAACAAAGAAACAAAAAAGTGGATATTGAAGAATATAAATTAGGACATAAAAGTGTAGGAACTGGTGAAAGCACAGGGAAAACTATGTGGTCAGCAAAGTTCAGGATAAAAAGGAGATTGTTAAAGCAAATTTGGAACAAAAAAATATGTAAAGAAGTGAGGGGTTGGACAGGGCTTTGAGCAACCTGGTCTAGTAGAATATGTCCCTGCCCATGGCAGGGGGGTTGGAACTGGATGATCTTTAAGGTCCCTTACAAACCAAATCACCATTCTGTGATTCCGTGATTCTATTTCTAAGGAATTGCCTACAATACAGCAGAAAAGACAAGCTTCTCTACATGTTTCCCTTTCAGGCTTTGAAAACAGTCGATATGCTGTGATAGCAGTGCATGTTGTAGTGATGATGATGACAATGATGATGTATTTCCTATTCTGATCATGACTCAAAGAATTGTTAGAAGGCAGCTATTGAAGTTAGATCTTTTTATGTAAGCAGGTCTGGATAGCTTGCACCAGAGTTTTAAAATGCTGTTTGAGTAGTTCTGTGGATCCTTAACACTGATTTTCAATAAAACTGGGAACAGTAACCTAGTTTCAGAAAATTGAAAGGAAGCCAATGCTGTAAAATAATCTGAAAAAGGTAAAGTGTGCAATCTGGTGGGTCTATTGGGCTTTTCAGCTCTAAAGAATGGCCAAAGCAAGGATAGGTAATAAGATCTTTTCTCATTGCCAAGGATTCATTGACAATAAGTCATGTTAGTTAACTTGATATATTCCCTTGATGTCATAAATTTGGTTGAAAAGTAATAGTCAGATGCAAACACACAGCCCTCTATGGTCTCAGACCATATTTTCATTAGAAATGAAAATAATAAAATTTATGAAAATAATAAAAATGAAAAATAATAAAAATGAAAAAAAATTCATTAGAAATGAAAATAATTTAAAAAAATCACATTGAGTACTTTTCAAACCACTGAAAACTTAATGTGTGGATCTCTAAATACAGTCAGCCAACGAGCATTATACTACTTAGTATTTTTATTAACAACCTACTGGAAGTATTGGCAGATGATATAGAAGTGGGAGGGTCATAAGCCATGAAGGTGACATGCCCCCCAGCAAGTCCTGTGATAAGACCCCAGGAAGTGGAACTCTGGCTGTGTTCACCAGGGCTGAAGAAGTCACAGCAGATAGGGACATGAAGATGAGTTCATGATGTTACTGTTTTATGGTGTTTCCAAATATTTCCTCTTATTGACAAAGTCCTGATATGGTTACAGCTAAGGGTGAATTTTCCACCGAGAATTGCACTAGTGGGACACCATGAATGTGAAAACGAGAAAGTTCTTTCAAGAAGGATTTTGTTAAACAGCAGACTGGGAAGGATGAAAAGATTGAAAATCATTCTTTATACCGATATAATCAAAGACTCTGCTAGCTTAGATTTATGCAGAGAAGATTAAGGGGATGACTTCGTGTAGGTTTGTAAGTACTGACATGAGAAAAAAATCTCAGAGTGTCCTTCAGGACAGCAGACTGAGACATAATAAGATGCTTTGGCTGGAAAGCAAGGTTCAGTGAATCAGATAAGACAAAAAGGATGCATTAAAGCTATTGCACCTACCTGTTGCTGAGGTATGTTCTTGATCCTCAGGAATGTTTAAATCAAACCTGCTTTACAGATAACACTCCACTGAGTAGTTAAACATTAAATTCACACACCACGATTTCCCCAGGAATTTGTAATGCTAATTCAATGATTTGGACTCAGATTTTGATTTTTATAGAAATCAAAGAAGTGAAAGATAGATGCTGGCAGGTCTTTAGGTGCATTCCTGAATTTGATGCCTTATCTTCAGAGAATTTCATCTTGATTTTTCCTAGTGTTGTTTCAGAATATGTTTTTATGCACAGCTTGTTTTTTCTAAACAGGAACACATGGCTGGAAACCCATGGCAGCAGAGGAGTGTTCTCAACAAAATAACTAGTGGCCATAAGAGAACAGAAAGCTGAACCAAGGCCTAATGCTTCTGCACATGCATAGCAAAATTCAAGTTTTTCTAAATGTCTCTGTTGTCATCTTTTGTGATTGACCAGGCTGTGATTGTGCCTCCTGGATTTCCCATATTAGTGTTGTGGCACTGATTGACAAGATATGAGAGAAGGTCTGAGGGGACTGAGCCCACCCTGAGTATAAGTCTGGAGAGCTCCAAATCTGCTCCTCCTGAGGCCGAGCCATTAGACAGCAAACATGTACGTTTAGATGGCTAACAGGCAAGGAGTAGTACGACATTGGTCCAGTGGAGAGTACACCAGATTGGAAGTAGAGAGAACTCCCCATTCATCCACTTTCTCAAGGAGCTAATGAAACAGAGCCTGGGTCAGGCAACAGCCTAATCCAATTCCAAGTAATCATAGTAAAGGAGGGAAGAATACAAGGGACCAGGCTGACACAACCTCTCCATGGCGAAAAAAAAAAAGAATAAGTAAACTCCAAATATTTCTAAAGAAAAAAAAGCACCCTTGGTCAGTGTCAAGTTTTCCACACAGGCAGAATCCTTCCAAACCCTTTCTGGAGAGTGAAAGCAAGTAGAAAGTTAAGAACATGAAGATGTGTTTTCCTGATGCATGAATAGCTCACATTAGCACTAATAGAAATTACCCACATGCCTCGTAGACTGAACAGGCTCTATATTTAAATTGACTCCATGGGAGCTGCTAGGTACAAAGAAAGCTGCACAGGAGGGTCCTGAAATACGTAATACTACAGGCTAGTAAGAGCTTCCTTTATTTTCTTAGGTGCTTCATGAAGCTAAATATGTACCTTGGAAGACGCATCTACATAGTCTTGCTTAGGTAGACAAAAGGCAAAGCTCATTATTTTAGGACAGAGACCTTATTTAAAACCTGCTGAAAAAGTTAAATAGAAGACAACGTCATGCAACAGATTTCTGGACTGGTATAACCCACTGTCTTAAACAAACTTGTGCTTCTTCAAATTAATGTGTTCTGGTTGTAGAATGAAATCAGTTGCTTCCCAATAGAGCTCTGCAATTTCACTCTTCTTTGGAACAGCTGTATGGAAAAAAATGTAAATAAGTGAAATGACACACTTGAATTTTGTTGAGGTATTTAAACAATAAATGTGTATTTCTTTCTTTTCTTTTTAAAATTCCTTTGATTATTGCAGAATGAATACATTTTAATTCTAATACTCCCAAATCTATGAATATCATCAACGTGCTAAAGAAATAACTTTATAAACAGAACTATCAGCTGTGTGCTAAATAGTCTTTTGTATGCATTTTTAGTTAATTTTTAAGTATTAATGAATGCAAATGCACAAACATTACGGGGTTTTTTCAAGGTACAGCGTAAATCAATTAGACATTTTAGACATGCTTTAATTGTCTTGATCAGTAGCCCATACAAGCACTTCCTCTGACTCATAAGGCAGCTACATGAGCAATTTCTGAATAAAGAAAATGCAGCATGCCTAGTTTTGGAAAATCACTATTGTAATTTCTATTATTACAGCTGAATAATTGGGTCAAAATTCTGCTCACATAATCTTATTGCACTCAGGCTACAAGCTATTGCAAATACAAAGCTCTTGTAGTCTAACTCCTTTCATTTTCTTAGCAGAAATACTAATGGTTTCTAAGATGTATCATCATTAAAGTTGTGCTCATTTTAAATTTTTCTTTTCTGAATGTGAAATGCGACCTCATTGACAGATGGCACCAAAAGGCAAAGATATTTAATACTTTTCCACATAAGCTTTTGCTAAAAAGGTCAAATGGTTAGAATGTTCAACATCACTGAGAATAAAACATAGCACAGAATGGGAAAAGATCAAGTAACAAGTTGCTCTTTGACAAGTTGAATCTTTTCATAACTGCTGGCCCTGATGAGATTCATTCAAGTTAGTTAAATAAATGACTGAAGCAATCTCAAAACCAATAGCGATTATTTCTGAGAACTTTTCTGGGGGGAGTTGTAAGATACTGTAAGACAAATATAGCTCAATATTTTAAAAAAATTCTGGAACAGAAATAAAATTATCTGTATGAAGCCATAGGATAATAAGGAGATGAGTAAATCATGTCAAACTGCTATAATTTTCTCTTGTAATAGCTTGATTGGCATCATGAGACAGTACTAGTAGTACTGAATCACATGTCTTGACTCATTCCTGGAACCATCTCACACAATATTCTCACATGAAAAGTAGGGAGACATGGGCTAGGTCACCCATGTCACCTAGGGTGGATATAATGCTGGTTATGTACGCATTCTTAAGGAATAATTACGAAAGACGCAGTCTCACAAGAAACAGACATACCAAGTGAGATGCTGTAATGTCTTGTTCTTGGTCTAGCATACGCTTTGAAATTGGAAGGGACCTTAACGATCATCTAGTTCAATCCCCTGCCACGGGCAGTGACACTTTCCACTAGACCAGGTTGCTCCAAGCCTCATCCAACCTGGCCTTGAACGCAGCCAAGGATGGGCAACCACAATTTCTCTGGGCAACTTGTTCCTGTGCCTTACAACCTTCACAGTAAAAACGTCTTCGTAACGTCTAATCCAAGTGTGCCTTCTTTCAATTTAAAGCCATTCCCCATTAAACTATCACTATGTGCCATTGTAAAAAGTCCCTCTCCAGATTTCTTGTAGGCCACTTTTAGGTACTGGAAGTCTGCTCTAAGATCTCCTTGGAGCCTTCTCTTCTCCAGGCTGAAAAAGCCCAACTCAGTCTGTCAATATGTTGAGCTATTGTAGAGTTCACAGAAGACCTGCAGGAATAACTGGAGTCCTAAAAAATGTCAGCTATGAGAGATTTCAGAGGCTTGTACCACCTAGAGAAGACTGAAGGGAGACAAGACGATGATTTTGTGATTTGTAAAAAGTTGCTGCCAAAAGCAATGAAGAATCTGTTCTTCAGCTCTGTAATGAACTCTGGCAAGAAAAGTTCAGATTAAACATCAGTAAAAAGTGCCCAGTAGTAAAGTTAGTAAAACTGTGATAGGTTGCTCAGCTACAGTATTATGCAACATAGAGTACATGCCTGGGTATAAGAATGGCACAGATATGAGGGTGCCTGCCTTTGGCAGGGGATAGACTAGATGAACTCTACATGCTGATATTTCACCTTTACTTTCTATGATTTGTGTGCTTACCTGACTTTGTTAGTGAAAACCAGAAGTCGATAGCTTGGGAACAGCTAGGCTGCTGATGTGCCGAAGCCATTGCCTTGCACACTGGGTAAAATTTTTCCATATTTTTCCTACTTGTCTATATCTTTTTGCAATCTCTTGATTTATCCTAAGCTTATCAACCCCTTTGGGCATGATCTGCCCTTTTTTTCCTTTTAGTATACTGCCCAGTGCAGTGGATTACACTACATTAATTCCAGTTATTATAGCACATACAATTACTGTATTGATCATCATCATCGTTACAGCTCTGGTGCACCCCCTGAGCCAGTGTTTGGTGCTGGTGCAAAGCATAGATAGGCAAATAAGCAAGCCAATGATCATTGCCCTCTCCTGAGATCAGTGTGGCAAACAGACTTTCATAGGGGTTAGAAACAGTCTTCAGAGTGCGCAAACCTAAACTGTAAAACAAAAATATTTGAGGAGGGATTCCTTGGGAAACCACTTCTCAATTAATAAACTCCTAGGGGAATGTAAAATATGCTGGCTTATAATCATTACCACTGAT
The DNA here is from genome assembly GCA_026283785.1 of Coracopsis vasa. Taxonomy (NCBI): domain Eukaryota; kingdom Metazoa; phylum Chordata; class Aves; order Psittaciformes; family Psittacidae; genus Coracopsis; species Coracopsis vasa. Next base: position 23,024 of record JANHGB010056817.1, read on the forward strand.
ATAGTTTGCCCAAGGACTGATAGCAGGTAGAGAAGACCAGTAAAAAAAGCCATGAGAATGGAATTGGAGAGAGGATAGAAAGGAAAGATCAAAGTGGTGTTTACTGTTGCAAGTACTGTAAGGATGCTGCCTGACCAGTATCATTTAAATAGGTTAGAAATTTTTATCTCCATGCAGGATCTGAGAAAAGTTATTATCTGGAAGTCATCCTCTGTTTTGAACTAATACCTTGACCTACATAATTCTGTGTGATTCTAGGATGAACATGACAGAGTGGCAGCGATCAGTGACATCAGCCTTTGAGGTTGGGTTATGAATAAATGATAACAATAATAGATAGAAGAAATTTAAACTGGAGCTAGCTGGGAAATATACATTGTTTTAAGAGAAATATTCAGGTTTCAAAACATTTTCATTGTTTTCCAAAAGGAAGAAATATGACAAGTTTTATAACTTCTGATCAAATGAGAAAAGTTTGTCACCTAACAAGCAGAGCCCCAGGATCTGGGGACTCACCTGAAAGTTGCAGATGCAGGTGTTTAATCTGAATTCTTTCTGAGAAACTTTATGTTTCTGACAGAAAACAGTACTAAATGATAATTTTTAACACTGATAGCTTGAATCAAACTTATTAAATGTGGAGCAAATAACCCATTCTGTTCGATCTTCACTGCTCCATGCACTGGAGCAGCATCAAAGTCATTTTTTTCTACCTGAAATACATCCTAAAATATGTTTTAAAAAGCAAGTATCCGTTTGTCTTTTTTTATTATTATTTTATATATAGCAGTTTTAACCTTGAATTTTGTTAGAAGTTTTATTCTTTTCATGCTTTCTTTAATATCTTAGGTCAGGTAGACTTTATCAGTCTGAATTTGACCTCATAACTATTCTACACTGAGACAATACCACTGACTTCTGGTCCTGATGCAGACTGTTAAATTGTGATCCAAAATGGGTATCATTTGCATTAATATGTGTATAAGAACGCAAACACTTAAGGGGATTAACTTACCACAGCTATGACATAGACATCTATGTCTGTGTCATCCCAATATCTGATTTCTGGCCAATGAGGGGAAATCTATCTGACCAAATGTAGGTGTCCAGTTTAGGATGAGATAAATGATATCCAAAGAGCAACTGGTTCTGCCCAATGACTGAAAGAAGAGCCCAAAACTGCTTGAAAGTCCACAGACTTCTACACTTAATCAGATGAAGCCAACTTTCAAAGGCAATGGCTGAGACTAAGCTCTTATCTGTGCACATGGAAATACATAATGAACGTAAGCCTTCAGGAGTTGACAGCTTGGAGACCTGATCCAGCTGGCTCCTGTACACATGCTAGATAAATCAAAAAGTTAAAGCATAGTAAAAAGAGAGTATTATTAGCCTTCCTACATCTCCAAAAGATGTTAAAAGTGCTAATACTTGGTTGATCATGTTCTTTTTAGCATGGGATCTGACATTACAGCTCACTGCAACCTTGGGTAGCCAGAGCATTACACACCAGCCATCCCACTGCCTCTGTAGGGCTGCTGATCTCTTAAGCCAGAATGAGGGTCCCACCTTGTAACAGTCTGACTCCCTAACCAAGTCAGTTTGCCAGCATTCACATTCTACCAAGGAACATCTTCTAATTGTTCCATTCTTTATTAAACTGCCTTGGACATATATTAATATGTACTTTGTAGTAGTCTTAATTTTGAGTGACTAATTATTCAAAATCCCTCTTCTGTAAAACAGAACCTTCCCTTTAGACTTCAGTGGAATTCAGAAAGTCTGCTCCTTTGCTACAGGGCTCTGCACTACAGTTTAAATTCTGCAGGTTCTTAGCATGCCTGATTACAGTAATGCTGCAGAATAGTGCATTAAAGTGGTAAAATTAAGGGATAACCACTTGCAAGCTGGTCTAGTGTGAGGTGTCCCTGCCTGCAGCAATGGAGCTAGAACTAGATGAACTTTAAGGTCCCTTCCAACCCAAACCATTCTAGAATTTTATGATTGCAAGAATGCTGTTGATGAGGCCATTCAGAGTGCTGCAGCGAATGTAGACCTTGTTTGTACGTGCACAGGGATGTCATATGGATGCATTGGACTGTCCTCCAATTATCTTTACAAAGAGGTTCTCTTTGGACTGCAACCTTCCATGTAATGGCTACTAAGAGGAGTCTACTGACAGGAGAAAGCACCTAGGAGGAGTACTGGAGACTTACAGTCCTCAGAGGGAGACTGCTGGGGAACAAGAGATAGCAGTCCCTCGGTACTGAAATGTTAGTCCTCTGTGTCATGTAACTACTGAAAGTCTTTTGGTCTCCAAAGCCTTTAATGACTTTCTTTCTCTTGGCATGTCAAGCTTCTCAAGGTCTGAGCATAATGAAGCACCTTGCTTTAATCCTTGAAATGCTAATTTTCATTTCAAGGCAAGAGTTGGTTTAAAGATGATGCTGTTTCTAGTGATGGTTTTGATGTAATTATCAAAGCTGGATTGACTCAAAATGCCAATTTATCCAAATAGCTCTGAAGAGGCTTATATATTTGAAAGATATTCTGTTTATTCCAGCTGTATCTGCTGGTCTAATGAAAGATTATTTCTCTTTAAAACCTTGTGCTCCTTGTATTATAGACCTTGACTGCTATGAGAAATCTCCATGCTGGAGAATTTCAAAACTTAGCTGGACAAGCTTATCCATCTTTGAATATGGCTTTGCTTTGAGCAGGAGGTTGAAATAATTGGTATCCAGAAGCTCCTTCCAATCTATATCAACCAGTGATTATATAAGGCTTAAACCTGGTAGGTTTGAAATTTGCCCTTTTTAAGTCTTTGTAATGAGGGATCTGATCAAATATATCAATTCTGGTATTCAAAATCCAAATTCAGTTCAAAACTGGTCAGTTATAAAAGGCAGATTCTCAAAAAGCTAATAGGAAATATGAAGCAACATGAGTTGAATTGCCAAAGATATTGTGAGATTCCTTTTAACAACCTTGGGCTTCTCAGATGGAGAATAGATTTCCAACTGGACACAGTTTTCTGGCAGTTTTGCCCTCAGTTAAAAGAAGAGATGAATAGAGAAATGCAGGGAATTAGATATGTTCAGTTCAAAGAATACACAGATCATGTATAAATATAATAGGATATGCAGAATCATGGCTTGAAGAGGTATCTCTGTCATATGTATGATGCCTCACACTAGAACAGGTTTGGGTGCAGAAGGCAGTGCTATATTCATGGCTATGTTACACACATGTGTTTGGGGGTGGTGGCTGGACAGAGAGAAAGAATTTTATCAGAGTTTGGGGGTTTATATTTACACACAAGTACATATGCTATCTTCAACTGCAACACCTATTTGAATTTCCAAAACAGAAGAAAAACCCAAACTTACATTACATTTGAAGGAAATTTATAGTCAATTTCAAGTATGAGTTTTCTAAGCTGAAAATAAAAGATCTTTTACACCATTGGAGTTGAAAGGGAGCTTTCATTTTCTGCAAGCATTTTGGAGTCTAATACTGAGTGTTTATAATATGTCCATATCACATTTAGCATTCACTTTAATGGTTCAAATATTTCTTAATTGAAAAACAACTCCAGTGCAGCAAGGGTAGTTGAGATTTTTTACTTTAAATAATGTTTTGTTTCATCTAAAATTAATGATGACTAGTGAGGGCTTATTGATATAGCAGAGTGTAATTAAAAATGATGCACCGATGTGGGTTATTCTCTATGGCCCTGACCCTTCAAATACACGAGATTAACTTTATGCAAAACAGTTTTTACCCTAAGTTCCACAGAAATCTTCAAGCATAAAAAAAGGCTCAGAAGAAGTGTTTTTAAAATTAAGTTTTATACAGGCACATCTTCGTGCTCAGGATGTTCTGCAGCATTCATATTGCTCTTACTGAACCTCTTTGCCTGCTCAGCATCAGTAAGAGTCGGTATTCTTAGTTCATAGAAAGAAAACCAAACATTACATCTCCAGCAAGGACAGGAGTTGAGCTGGGGGAATCAGTGGATTTTTGTTAACCCAGATTAATTGCTACAGTGCTTTGATTTAATTTAAATTAAACAGACTGAAATTCAATCCAATGTTGCCAACCCAATTCAGAACCTTGCGAACCGAAGAAGATTTCACTCAGCTCAAACTCCAAATGCCTCATGTGAAAAAAAATATAGAAATCCAATGTCAGAAATTTACAGATCTTGGCTCACAACTTCTTGTAGTGTAAATCAATTTGGCCTAGAATTTATTTGATGAAATATGCCTCCTGACAGTCTGTGTAGGTGATTGAAACTACAGAAACATTTACATCTGAAAATATGAGCTGCCAAAGAGAATAAGTTTTAAAATTATGGCCATAAACTGCAGTAGGATTTACTGGGGGGATGCTATCTGGTGAGGATATTAGCAATTTTTAGGTCTTCTGTAATGACCTTTTTCTGATGCACCTCTAGCAGTCTGTATTGTGTACAGAACCAGATGTTGAATCCCATGTGGTGTGATGTATGAGCTCTGAGCTAGAAGGCATGAACCAGCGCCAGCCTAGTGAGACTTACTGGGTGGGCAGCATTGATCATAGGTTTATCTAAATGGCTTTGAACAGTGTGAAACACTCAAGAGACCAGGTACAACTAGTATGACTGTCTCCATCACACCATGTAGATGCGACAAGTATGTCCCCAGCTGCCTAGACCTAATGGTCTGTGCTGGATGTTTGGGGTTTTGCATGTCAATTCCCTCCCTGGCTTTTCTGTACAAACATGATGGATGATGAGAAGGACCTGTTTTAGCTGATAGGACTTAAAAAAATGCATCTGATTATAACTGGTTTAATTATGTTTATAAAGTCATAGGCTTAACAGAAGAAACATGACTGATTCCCATGACTTAACATGTTTAACAAGAAACACTACTGATACCCTTCTTAACTTAAAGAAAAAGACCTACCCAATGTATTTTTTTCATTCACCGCACACTTAATGTCTGAGCAAACGTTTCCTGAGGCCTTATTCTGGACCACTGAGCATGAATAAGCGCCAGAGTGCTTTTCCTAAATGACCAGACTAATATAGCATCAGTATAGTTAATGCATCATTTGTCATAGTCATAAAGATGGAAAATACTTTCATGCATTTGTTTTTATTTGGGAACTGCATACTTTCAGCCGCCATACTCAGCAGGAAACCTAAGATTATTAGAGCACAAGCAATCTTTGGAATCTAGATAACATCTGAAAATGTCTCTATCATATGTTGTGATCAGAAAACTAAACTCCTTGCAGGTACTTTAGAATAAAACTGTGCACCTTCATCAGTCTTATTTTGAAAATATTGTATTATTCTTCAAGATTTCTGAGCTTTGGTTTGTGTATCAGTTAGGTCTAGAATCTCATTCCCTTTGTGTGCCTGCACATTATTCTGACCAATGGTAAATTCTACACTAGTGACACACTCAAGAACGTTATTAGAGATGGTCAAATCCATGGCAGGCACAAATATTGAAGTGACAGAGGACAAATAAAAATGATGTGAATTTTCAGAAAAGCCGAAGCACATCCAGCCAAACCTACATAAACACATTACTCACATGAATCAGTGAACAGGTCAGGAATAGCAGCACTTAAAACACATCAGAAATACAGTGAAATTAATAAAAAGGATTTCATTAATTTCTGTGAGCTTTTCATAACGCATAGCTGCAAACTATACAACAGAGATTTAACCAGCAGCTTCTTCATGGGCATTAGAATACAGCTGCTTCCTTAAATTAAAGAACCTTCCTCTTTACTTGGGAGGAGTGAGGATGCTGAGTGCTGCAGTAGCCCAACCCATGTGGTTTGAACTATGCAGCTGTCTGCTGTGCTTGTCTCCTTCTTGCATTTCAGCATTGCTCAGCACATCTATTTGGAGCACAATTAAGTGTTTGCTCTCAAAGCAAAGCCCAAGGAATGCAGAGGGAATGAAAGCGACAGCAGGACTCTGCTCTGAGCAGTGACTGTGCAGTGCCTGCTGCTGTTTTTTCCTATTCCATCCCACAGCTTCTATATTAAAGTTATTCGACTTTAACCTTTCACTTTGTTGGGTGTGTGATGTGTGGGTGTTCGTTTATGATGGAGGGAGTTACAGATAAATCCATTTTCAGGTGTAATTCTTTCACTTCAGACCATTGTTTTAGCTTAATCATCCATTCCTCCTCATCTCAACTTCTTTCACTAGGGTTCTTTCCAGTTTCCCAGTCTACCAGACTACCTTCAGTTCACGGCTAAAAAGCAAAACATTGTATTTTTCATTCTTCTTACACTGCTCTGTCCTTCAGATGATGGGTTCCCAGGAAATACTATAACCTGAAAAAGTTATTTTAACTTTTTGAAAGACCTATCCTGTTGTTTACATATCTCATTGCAATTCCTGTCTGCCCTGTGGGCTGCATGTACTGGACGTACAACAGCATATCACTGATACCTTGGATCTTGCAGAAAGATTTGTTTACTTAGGCTTCTTTGTTGCATCTGAATACATTTATTGATGCCAAATGCTAACCCAGAGATTAACATTTGTCAAGAACTTCCTGGACCTGACTGGTAAAATGATTAAGGAAAGGAAAAGATGTTTTATGATGCTACAGAAAGAGCAAATATTCGTTTTAGCAGTTCTAAGATCTAAAGCTGAAAAGAAATAACATTTTAAATGGCCAAAGTGAATGAACTGAAAAATGCACCATCAGGAAAACATTCCATCTGACTCCCAATTGACATCTTAACTAAATAATTTTAGTAAACAAATAAGAAACAGAATTGAAAAGAGACAGATTGAAAGGGAATGAAAATGTCTGTATGAATGCTGAATCCCATAGTTTTGTCAGTTACAGCTGATATCAGAGAAAAGCGATAATTACCAAGTAAATCTCATACTCATCATGACTGGAAGGTCTTTAATGCTGGCAAAACAACTGCTGATCTTCCTCAATCAACTTCCACATTGCAGGAGAAGGGTGATATTTTTCATCTTTGGGTTATTATACAGTTATTTCATTGTCACCTTGATTTCTCTTTTCTCCATTGATGAAGAAACTATTCTACGAATACTGTGATTTAGCACCATGTCAGTATGCAAGTGATGAAGCCTTATGCCCCCTTATAGCAGAGTCTTCCACTCCATTTGGTGTGTTTAATCATCTGGCCTGTGTTCCTGAAATCTTTTTAATTTAGTTCCTGCTTGCTAAAATAACTTACTGTAACATTTCAAGTTTTGTTTCATTAATTGAAACATGAGGTACTATTGACTACAGGCTGGCAGATAACCTGTCTACATTTTTAACTGACTTTCTCATGAAACTAGCAATATCCTTCGGTGTTGCTCCTGAGATTCTTTATCATTTATAACATTTAATATAAGGGGTTTTTTACAAGTGAAAAGTGAGCTTTCTCTCAGTCTCTTAGCTGTTCATCTCTGCCCTGACAATTCATATTTCCCTTATATATATATGTAAAAGATGATGTCTGATGAAGTGAGTGGATAATAGTAGTTGTTTAGCATGACGGCTTCTGTTATATATTTTTGGTTTTCACCTGGGATAGTGTATACCATATAGAGATTTTTCTTTCCTAAAATTAATGGATGTACTTGAGTCACTTTATACACATTTCTTTCAAGCTCACCCCAAAACATTTTAGAACAAAAGAAAGCTGGGGTTTCTGCAGTTTGACATGAGTGCAAGACTGCAAAGGCCTGATCCAGTAGTCCTGAAATGGAAAGGTTTCTCACTGACCTCAGTAGCCATGTCTACAGCAACATGGCCCCATGGAAGTGCCCTGAAAGCTTTCATCAAGCAGCATATTGCTTTTCCTCTCAGGAAAATGCTAGTCAGATCTTCTAGGAACAGAGACCATCCCTGCATCCCCATGGGAAAAGACAGAGTCACAGATGCGCATGTCCCAACAGAGCAAATGCACCTACACCTACACTTACACCTACACCATGGTTGCCATAGCTGTCATCATTCTACATTGGAGCTGCAGGTGTGAGGCTCATCCCCAGCAGGAATTGAAGCAAAGTTTGCTCGTAAAGCATTGCAGTTAAACTGTACAGTGGTTCAGAGGCAGAGTGAAAGAGTGTGGGAGGAATAAAGAACAGTTCTTTAATGGGGAGGGATTGGCTGCTCCCTTCATCATCAAGCCAGATGCAATATATTCTGCTCTCAACTGTTTTAGTACCCCAATAGATCAAACCTATCAACCTTTGCTTTTACTGGAGCTCCTTGATAGAATTATTCTCTTTAATTGTATATTTAATGCTTGACCAGTGAGAAAGATGAGAAGAACAAGTTCACTGCTTCTCACTACCTTCCTCAATGAAGCTGATGAAGATTTTTTCCCATCTTTGTGCTTTAAAAATTACTTAATAAATCTTTACAAACTGAGGAACAGTAAAAGCTCGAGTACTCTTTTAGGCAGAAAAACCCAATATATAGGAGGATAAATAATTCAGTTTAATACATCTCACCTCACTAAATAATGTTAGCACACAAATCAGGGAAAGGCTGGTGTGAAAATCAATACAGACATATTAAAATATTAAACAAAATTTGCCTGATATATTTATTTATTTTTATGCTTTCCACATGTTTAAATAAAAGTACTTTCAGGGCATAATCTGTATGTCAGCAATACAGGGAAGAGGTGATCAAGATACCTATATCAACATTGTTTTTACTTCGAGCTGATAGTCAACAGAAGTAGTGCAAACACATAGTTCTTTCAATTTATCCTATGTATAGCAAAAATTAGGTTTTATACAAGATGTTAAGGTGAATATATACTAAGGGAGTAGCATTTTTTTTGCAATGGTTTCTGCAGATTAAAAGGTTGACTTCACTATGCATTGCTAAGGTATCATTCTTAAAAAATCAAATATTTACTAAAAAATTGCCACATTTTAGATCTGGATTTAGTGAACAACCCTCCATTTTAGGTGCAAAGACAAAAATAATCATATTTTCCAGTGTAATGTCTACTAAAATAGCCATGATTTCAGAGATTATTAATATGTATGATCTCATTTTAACAGTTTTAACTCATTTTAACTACTAAAATGTTTTTGGAAGGCTTTTTCGATAGATTTTGGTGAGCAACATAAAGAAGAAAATCCCGCTTCAGTCTTTCAGACACTTTCAAATTCAATCAGAATCAGAAAACTGCTGCATTTTATTTCTACATATTCCCTCACTGATACTATCATTCTGCCTTCTTCCTGTGAGTGCATGTGAATTCACACATTCACATCAAATTGCACACAATCTAAATTTTGGGGTTTCAGTGTGGCTTTTTTCCTCAATTTGGAAAGGAAAGGAGGCTGGGAATTCAGTGCCAGTAAAAAACATTTCCTCCTATGCCTGTGGGGTGTTCCAGACCACCCTTCCTTCCCCCAGACTGCTACCTGCCAAAACCTGTTAGCAAGTGGAAGGAAGAGGATTTTCTGTTCCCCTGCTGGCAGTCTTCTGTCAAAAAGTAGCTTGGCCAGGGGACTAAAGGCAAGTAAGCAAATCTTTCTAAAAGTAACATCTGAGGAGGCCAAAGTAGAAGATGTCTTGATATCACTTCTTACATTAATGATCACTGCATTAAAAAAAACATAAAAAAGACTGAGGCAAGCAATAGAACTCAAACTAGCACCTTATGATGCACGAAACAAAATTGTTACTAGTCTGACATAAAAGGATCTAAGACAAAAAAAAAGCCTCCACCAGAGAATCAACCATATATCTTAAAACTTCAAAGCACAGCTAGAAATAAATCGACAAGCCAATCTTTGATTCTAACAAGTGGCTATAGCCCACCATCATTTATAGGCAAGCAGAGTTAGACAAATGTTCTCATAGAAAATAAACAATGCTATTCTTTTTTTCAGGAAAATATTGATATCCATATTCTTTTTCCTGAAGGAAATCATGAAAATAAAACATCTTTATAAGACTAAACCAAATATGTTTGAATATTTCAAAGAAGATACATAAATTGTGGGCTTGAAGCTAGATTCATTTGCCTAAATTTTAACAACATAGGCTTAAACAATACTGGTGCAGTACCTGAAGGTTAAGCAGGGTTTGCCATGCATCTCCATTGGCACTAGATATCTAGATTTAGACAACTGAACCAAGCCTTTTTGTCTTATCATACTTGAAGATTGTCGTAGTTTAAGCCCAGCCGGCAACCCAGAAGCATGCAGCCGATCGATCACTCCCCTGACTTTCTTCCTCCCCCTGCTCCTGGAGGGATGAGAAGAATCGAAAGAATGTAAATCTCACTGGTTGAGATAAGAACAGTCCAGTAACTAAGGTATAACACAAACCACTACTGCTACCACCAATAATAATAATGA
>JANHGB010056822.1:0-17693 GCA_026283785.1 Coracopsis vasa
GTGACATGGTTTAGTGTGAGGTGTCCCTGCCCATGGAGGGGGGGTTGAAACTAGATGATCTTAATGTCCTTTCCAACACTGACTATTCTCTGATTTTATGGTTCTAAGCTCGATTCACAAAATCTCAAACATCAAGATTCTTTAAAAACTCTTTAAAATGCTTAAGAATTGGTGTTCCTAAGGAAGACACATATTCATATTGAATCTTTTTGCTTGTGAGATAAAGGTTTCACCTAAACTGACGAATTACAGAAACACTTCAGAAGTCTTTAATTAATGATGGTGAGGGTCAAAAATCTTTAAAGCCACTTCAAAAATTGTATTCAAAGTGTATTGAAGCAAATAATAAGACCTACCTTTTAATTTGCTGCACTTAATTTGGAGGATTTAAATAAGCTTAGAAAGTTAAGAGTACTCTTGAAGCCAAAAAAAAAAAAAAAAGATCTGATATCATCTAGTTAGTCTCCAATGCAATATCATCCAGGCACCACTTTAAATGAGATTTTTGAGATTAGAGTTTAAATCACAGTAACCATTCAAAGAAAATGGATGCTACTAGTTTAAGAGGCAATAAAAAATGCATTCTCCTAGGATGGAAGTTCACTGCTGCAATAAGAAAACCCCACCAAACGAAATAATTTCTCCTGCAAAAATTGTGCAGAATTCCCAATAAAAAAGAGGGATATCTGTTGAAAGTCAATCTTAGCTATTAAAAAAATAAAAATCACACTAAAATACATGGTAGAAACCTTTTCTTGGTAGTACTGAGAAATCGTGTGCTGATCCCATCTTAACAAGGCATAGATGTAAGATTCTTAATTTTGTCCAAATCACACTTTGAATTCAAAATCCAGCAAACCCCTACTGCCACCAGAATTATACAAGCACAAAAGATATTAAAATACAGAGTAGAGTGGAGGCTTCTATTCTAATGAACAGGTAATTCCTGACTGCTTAACTAATTCACTTTCTAGTTAAATAAAATCATCTAAAACAACAAACAAACAAACAAAAAAAATTAAAAAATTAGATCTGTAGTTCACGTCATCAAAACCATAACACCACACACACACAAGAATCTATGGTATTCTTTAAGTCTCCTACTTGTTTATAGTAAATTATTTGTGTGGTGATTATAGATTCATAATAAAATGTGGTTAAAAATATTCACTCAAATTTATCTCAAATAATGAACTACTGAATTTGTTCCTTTGCACTTTAAAGTGAGGGGGAAGGAAAGAGTCTATCTTCCTGAAGAAGCTGAAATAGAAATCACTTCTTTTCTTTACAGTTAATATTGTTTATCTCAAAAAGCTCCCAGTGTTTGCTTGTCCCAGCCTGCTACATCAGCACATTTCATTCAATTGCCAGCTGTGTTCTCAGCGCTGGAAAGAAATAGGTTCACATGAATGTGGAGCCAGTCCAAAGCCCTGAGTGTAGATAATAGTCCTAATTAGCCACTCCCAGGGGGGTGATGTGCTAAGAAGCACCAGTTTAACTCTGTTAAAATGATTTCCGAAGAGTTCTCAGCATCTTCATTGAAGGAATCAATCAAAAATGGCTTCAGAAGAAAATGTAATTGCTTTCAAGGATTAAAATTTTAATCAGGAGTATTCAATTAGCAGTTAATGTTGAGATCCACAGTTTAGATTTTTATGCAAATGTACCATTCTTATATTCAGTCTTGAAGATAAAGGCAGTTCATAGCAAATGCAGTTCTGTCTCTCAGCTCATCAAGTCAGTGATAATTTACTTTGAAGAATATTTCACACTTACTACATTTGGAAGTGTGGAAATCAGTTCAGTTTTGTCCCTTCTACTGTAATTAATCTTTGCATTAGTTATGTGAGGCAGCTCATAGCATTTTCCTTCATCTGCATCTGGTGGTTTCAAAGACATCCAACCAACATAAGGTAAATAATATATATTAACTGTGTAGTCAGAACTGAGTTTTGCAAAAGCTTGTTCACACTTACTTCTTCAACAGCAACAATTCTGGAAGATCTAGAACTAAAACCTTCACAGTTGCTAAGAATCAGATCTTAAGAACTACCAATATAAATGACAGGAGCCCTTTTTTCCTTTTTTAAAATCTCTCCCTAAAACTTTATGTGTTCTGAGAGCAGGGGCCAGTAGACCTTGTGCATAGATAGAAGTAGACATATTCTACGGTTATTCCAGAATTACGTCACTTTCTTTGGTCAAATCCAGCTTTAGTTACATTAAGTAGAATTTTGAATCATGACTAGAGCTAAATATCATTGTCCAATTTTTAAATAAGAAAATATCACATTTAAATTTTCTTGTTTGGGATTTGACAATATATCAAAAATTTGTTAATTAAAAACTCTGTATAGGGCATGGAAATGTATGAGACTATTTGCTAGCCTGCATAGAGCTCTTCAATTTTTTAATATATATCATAAAATATGCTATTTTATCCTTGCAGTGTCATCAGTGTATACCAGAAACTCAGAAAATTAGTTAAATAATTTAATTTCTCTTCAAACCCTGCAGGCAGTGACTGTTATAAATGACACAATCTATTCTTATGTAGAATCTAAGACAAATAGATATGTTCAAAGGCTGAATAAGTGTGATAAATTCCATTGGAATTGAAAAACTTTGGAGCTGACCTTTTTATCTGTCTAAATGATATTTCAGTGTTATTATTCAGTTTAAAAGATATTTCAGCCTTAATACTCCCATTTTTATTTGGAAATCTGACATTAATATATGATCAAAGGCATCACATGTATACAAGTTAGGTTAAACTGATTCTTTTCTGTTGAGAATTTGACCTTACAAGTCTCATTGTCTATGAGGCCATAACAGATGAATTTACTCCTCTAGAGTCTAAATGAAACAAACAAGCAAACAAGATATTTCCCTAACCATTACTTGAATCAAATCTCTAATTAAATATGCATCAAGAAATTTATAGACTGATTGGCATTTTGATCATTACCTTCTTGCTAAGGAGGCAAGTTCTTATAAGCACTGAGCAAGGTGGATTTGGGGTAAGGGTGATCTACTCCTGGAATACTACTACTCTATGTAAATTAAATCTGATAAAACAACCATCAAGGCTTGTCATTGCTTTAGTTTCAGGGTTTTTTTTCTCAGTATGGACTGTTGATGACATTATTGAAAATATATTTTTGTATCACTATTTAAGAAAGACAAGGTTGGAAATAATCTATCTTCTGATTTCTTAAATAAGGATCCCATTCAGATCACATGATGGCATATCAATGCACATATATCAGTGGACACACAATTTGATTCTTCAACATTAGAAGCTGAATACAAATAATACTTCATTTGACTTTTCATACAATTTCTGACATAGTCAATTACTGACACAAGATCTGAGGTATGTTGACAGGACAACACTGAGCAAGAGCACAGGTTATGGTGGTCTCAGTGTACATAATGAGAAATAATACACTGATATTTGAAAAAAAGAGGATTTAACCTAAGTTTTAGGATACCTTCTTAACGTTCTATTAAATAGTTTCTAAAGGGGAATATGGCTGCTCAGTTTCTCAAGTAATTTGAAATTCCTATGAACAAAACCCCTAAAAGCTTGCTCTGGAGGGCTCTTTGCCACAATATAGCCGCATGCCTTTTTCTGATCATTGATTTCCGTAAGAACAATGTTTGAAGAATAATAGGCAAAACTATACAATCTTCAGTCCTGCTGAAGCCATGAAGATGTTTGCAGAAACAACTATAAAAATCAAGAAACACATTTAACTTGCACAAATTATTTGACTTTATAACATTAAAGTGTACAGTGACATTTGTTTAACAGTAACAAGCAACTTGGTAAGAAATTATTAAATGTCACACTTAAGATATATGTTGACATACATACACATAGTATATATATGCATACATGTTATGTGAATAATTGCATGTGCTATATCATAACAAGAAACTGTGAATTTACATTCTACTATCAATATTTTCTTCCCATGGAATCATTATTTTTGTTTTGAATTCAAGAATATTAAAATATAGATAATTATATGTCTCAAATATGATTTCAGAGGAGTCTGAGCTGTGTTATTGAGATTGTACATGCATAATAAAATTGTATTTTCAAAGTCAGGAGTGATATATCTGAATTCTGACAGTTTATTAAACAATTTCACTATAATGCTCTCATTCTTTTTCAATGATTTTTAAGAGCAAAAGATGTTTCTTTTATATTTTCTCTTAGAGGTATTGCTCATTTTTAATCTACCTATAAGACAACTCTGGCTCAAATGATCACATAGTTGAAGATGAACTTTACATTAAATGAACATTCTGTTGTTCATTCTTATTTTCTTGATACAAAAAAAGAGAAACAGCAAAAGTAAAATTCAAAACCATCCGAGAATTAGGAAAAACAGCGTAGTTCAGGGAATTACAGTTCAAAATCTATAATGACTATGTCCTAAAGCAGTGTAAAGTACTCTTTTACTGAAGGCGAACTATGGTAACATGATACAGAGACAGGTTTAACCACAGTAGGAACATTACCACAGCAATGGAAGCCCTCTCACCATCATACAACCACCAAAATAAAGAAGATTGTCTTCAATGCAGATTGGCAACTCTACAAGTATATATTTATGTCTGTTAAAGATGATAAGTCCTCTAATGGAACTTAACAGTTCAGCTAAAGGGAGAAGGATTAGATTGCCTTAAATGGTTGAATGGGGTTTGAAGGAAAAGCAGAACCAGAAATGATATCCTGACCATTGACTTGTCTTCACTTTCCCAGTCTATCTGCTGTTCAGGCTCTTGCAGTCCTCTACATATCATCCATAGAGAGGGAGAGGATTTGCTATTAGTTATATATATAATTATATAGAGAAAACCTGTATTGATTCATTTAGTGTCATGAAAACTTCATGTTTATATCCTGTTAATTGAAAAATTCTAATTCACTAATCTTTGCTAACAAAGACTTACAAATATTTTATAAGTTATTTCTGTAGTTTGTTTCTGGTTGGTTTTGAACAGTACATCCCATGTATGCAATTTTTATGGCTCCACAGCACACACAGTTTCTTCTAATCTATAAAAGGAATTTGGGCATGAAAAATTGAGTTACTTAAGAACATGCTGAGCAGCATCTTCTACTTAACACATGGTAGACCTACAATAATGTACTTTAATTTACTGAGGTACATTAATAAAGGTTGACACCAGCATTAC
Source organism: Coracopsis vasa (assembly GCA_026283785.1). Classification (NCBI taxonomy): domain Eukaryota; kingdom Metazoa; phylum Chordata; class Aves; order Psittaciformes; family Psittacidae; genus Coracopsis; species Coracopsis vasa. Next base: position 5,215 of record JANHGB010056822.1, read on the forward strand.
CATGTAAATATTGATTTCAATATGTAAGTTGATATATAGCTGAGTCTATATTGTCAACACAAGTGAAGTTCTATGGCCTAAGTGATACTCCAAGTTAATACTGAAGCCATTAGTGATACTCCAAGTTAATACTGAAGCCATAATTTAACATTTTAATATATTGCACACATATACCAAACCTATCTTACAAAGTATAAATGCAACTATGATTCAGATACTCAGGTTAAGTTGTTTTTATCTGACATTTGAATAACAGAATAAGCTACTTAATAAATCAGCATGTTTATTTTGTAAAAAATATCAAACAATAACAAAAAAAATCAAAACCAAAACCCCAAAAAACGAGACTCTTCAGATACACTTTTTTCCCCTATGATGTTTGTCTTAAGGTTTAAGTATAGAAATTCGAAGGTTAGAGAACGTTATACAGTAGGAGGTTTTTCCATCTAAAATTAAACAATTAGAAAGAAGTTTGATGTTAAGGAGCTTTGTCAAGGCTGATATTTTGTAGGTGTCAACTTGCATCTATTTTTTGACTCTTATCAAGCACTACTAAATGCAACCTCTTTATAAAACACAGTACTACTTCAAGATCTTCAACAAAAGCAGTGCTCAGCGTTTAATTATGATTTAGCTAATAAGACTAATATATTCCAAGATAAATAAGTATGGAAACTTGTTCACTGCATTTGACCAAGCTATCCGCAAGGTGTCAATATGGATTCATAATCATTTTCATGGTACAAACAAATAATTGACTTGTTATAAACAGAAATTTTGTAAATGACAATTAACAGGTGCTGGGGGCATCTCTTCTGTTCCAAGTTTTTAAAGAAACATATTTTTCAATCTTTTATCATCAGCAATTTAATAAGTGTAGAAGTTTCATGTTTCTTCTTTTGAAGGCACTAACGGGTATTTTAGTAATATGTTTATCTGCAGCTAACAACCATAATTAGCTTAAGTTATGGAATGCCCTAAATAAAAAAGAGCAGTTTATAGTTGTTCAGAACCAGAGCTTGTTCTGCTGCTGTTTTGTTAAATATTTGCAGAAAACATGATTTGCATCATTTGCAAGTTACATAAACCTTTATAATTATGGCCTAAGGTATTATACAAAAGTTATTTAAGTAATTCCCAAAGATTGCTGCTCAGTGCACAAAGCATTAATCATCTGTTTTGTCTATTATAAATGCAGAAGCAATTAAGTAGATCTATGATGAGAACAAGTTATTGCCAGGTTTATGCAGAAGCATTTTTTCAGTGGTGTCATTACTGATGAAGACTGTTGTGTTGTTTGGTGTTTGGGTTTTTTTCTTATTTAGTGAAGAATAAAAGTACTACTTTGTGCCAGAAATTCTTGAGGTGTTTCAAAATAAAGTGTGGAACAACAGAAGTTTAATAAATTATGAATAGATTTAAAACGCATACAACAGAAAGAATACCACCCCCTCAAGGAAGTAGCAAAAATTAATATCTATGCTGCGAAATTAATACAGATCAGTGTCCTAAACTCTGCACAGGATTTGTTTAGAAAGAATACATGAAAATCAGTCTCACACATAATTACTTTTAAGGTTTAACATTTGAATATAAAACCTGCTGTCCTTGACCTGTGAATTCACTGAAGGCAATGAAAATTTTACTTGAGTGAAATATAATAAAAGACTGGCTATCAGGCAAGCAAAATCTATTACATGAGGAAACAAAGACAGTGGAGCAGAAGTACAGTAAGCTGACATGCTTGCATGCATACTTTAACAGGCTATTGCCTCTCTAATGGAAATTTTCCTTTGCTGAGCTTGGGTAACTGATAATAATCTATTCCTGGTCTATGAAATAGGATTTAACTGCCATATGAAGGTTCTGGCACCTTAAAACATGCTCAAATTGCTTTTCCTTCTATAAGCATACTTATTTTCTCGGAGTATTTCAAACGTTGGTGTTGCAAGGAGCTGAGACTCACACACTGAATATATTGTAGCACGTACTCAAAACTGGGTAATTCCTAAAAGTCATACATCAACTTGTAGTTTTCCTTAAATACTTTATAGCTTGAGCATGCTCTGATTTACAGTTCCAGTTACCTAGGGGAAAAAACCCTCATAAATACAGCTGTGGGTGCATCTTGTTTAGCTCAGAAACTTCACACAAACCTACGTGCTCAAATCTGTCAGTTAATCCAAGATTATTTTGTGAGTTTTAAGTTTTGGATGTAATATGTAATTATGTAATGTTTTTACAATTGCCTACCATGTTGCAGCTGGGCACTGCATTGTTTCATTGCCACCTTTGAAGCCAATGAGAAGCACATCACCTCCTTCTCTGACTAACTACATCTGCTGCTGAGCAGAAAGGAATTTAGCTGGGTCTTTTGTTTTTACTGTGCTAGTCTTTGGTGAAAATGCATAGCTCAGTAAGCTGTAATGACCACAGCTGTTTAATACGCTTAATCTTGTCCAAAAAGCTCACCTATTTAGACACCTATGCACAGGTAGGTATCTTACAGCCTATGCCCTCTAAATGTCTGTCCAAATGTTCAATAGGAAAAGCAAAACAGAGTATAGCAGTTCTCTATGTATAAAATTTATTAAAGTGATACTGTCCAGTTTGTCTTCAAAGAATCAGTAAGAAAAAATAAAATTTACCCAGTAATTATATGTAATCATAATCTGGTCACAGTAACAGTACTGTAAAGAAGCCATTAGAAGGCTCTAGGAAAAGCAGTCTCTGAAAACATAACATGACAGAGCCAATTGACTCACTATTATCTCCAGGAAGCCTTTTGTTTAGTTTAATATAATAAATATTCCATTAGCTGCTGATTTCATAGTCAAGATAGAATAGTCAAGATTCATAGACAACTTTCTGACTTTTTTAATGCAACCTGCAGCAAGCAAATCAGCACAAGGAAAAACAAGGCAATTTTCAGCTCAACATATTGAAGGAATCTCTTTCAAAATACTAAGTAAACTTGAGACTGAGCTGCTCACCTACATTTACATCATAGTTATAACTGCAAAAGCAATTAGTTGCACTTCCCTTTTTTGGGTGCTTCACAGGACTTCATTAGAAGAAATATCATCTAAAAAATTCATGAAAGAAGTTTCCTTGTCAAAAAAAACTTTTCATTGAAAGCAGTGGGAATTCACTGTAAGTTTTACCCTAAAACCACAAAGGTAATGAATATTATTTAAAATATTTACTTTTTGTAATGTGAAATCCATTCCTTGTGTTTCAGGTGAATGAGAGGTGTTGCAAGGATCTTAATTGCCACATGGGATCTTCAGGTTATAAATTAGAGTAAAACTGAAAGAATTAGAAGAGGTCTATGTGCACTCTGTCACCAGTAGTTCTTTAAGAACATGATAAACCAGGAATCTCATTGGAATGACTCCACAGAATAGAAAATGCCATGAAGCAGGGGAATGGACTAGAAGACCTTGAGGGCCTTTCTAACTCTCTGAGCCTATGTATTGGCAGATGTTTATTTAAAAGAGCAGACTGACTATTCCTCTGTACCACAGTTCTTCACCTCCATGCATTGCTCTTCTTTTCTTTCAGGACTATAAGCAACAGACAGCTAAGGGTAAACAGAGCGTTTGTATCAATTATTTTTTTTCTCTTGCCCAGCAAACACAAGAAGCAGATTATGTCTCTGTATCTTGAGGCTGCACACATAGAGTCTACAAAGAAACCTCAGAGGAGTGAACTGAGAACTTAAAGGAGCAATATTACATTACTCTCTGTTCTTGTGGCAGGAAAAAGATTCAGTGGATACAAACCCACAACCCCCAAACAGAAAACTATAATGAGTTAAAGAAAATCAAGGCAATTTTGTGTCTCAGAGCTTTAAATATTATCAGGGATCTTGAAATACAGTCACTTTGTATTCTGCTGTAGCAATGTTCAGATTTTGGAAAATTGGTGTACATTTTTAAGTTTTCCATTTGAAAGCTTCACTGGAACAAGCTGATGATGGTTTCTGTTCCTGAGCAAGCGATTCTGTATCAAGTAAAGTCATAGACTGATATTCTGCCACCAAGGATATTTTGATAGTATTCCTCTTTATCTTTCTACTGCACAGCAATGAATTGCAGCTGATCTCATTAAAAACAAACAAACAAACAAACAAACAAAAACACTAGGGTGAAGACAAACAGAAGATAAAGTACCACTGGTAGTCATACAAAACCAAGAAAAGACAAAAATAAAAGTGGAAAATAAAAGAAATATTCAACAACAAAAATAAAAATAAAAAAAGGGTGGAAAATGCATTTTAAAAAATGGTTTTGCATATGCTATATTATTGCCTTTTTGTTAGGAGTATAAAAACTCTGCCTGCCTTTCCACACGTGGAAAACAGGAGAAACTATTGGCAGGGAAGGATTAATGTCTCTTTACTGAATCTGAGCATTCCCAAATGACTTGAAAGACACCTGTAGGGTTTTCTAATGTATGGGAAAGGTACTACTGAAGTGTCAAATTAGGGTACGGTTTCAAACTAGGTTACAGTGCCTTTCACAGTATCACCAGATTTTAGTCTTAACCTCCAACTATATAACAGTATTTCCTTCTTATATGAATGTCCCGGCTTCAGCTATAGCAGTCATTTTTTGTCCGTCTTAGTAGCTGGCGTAGTATTGTGTTTTTGACATTCAGCCTGGGAACAACGCTGATAACACCAATGGTTTTAGTTGTTGCTAAGAAATGTTTACTCTGACCAAGGACTTTTTGAGTCTCATGCTCTGCCAGGCAGGAGGGGAAGCCAGGAGGAAGCAGAGACAGGACACCTGACCCAAACTAGCCAAACAGGTATTCCATACCATAGCACATCATGACCACTATATAAACTGAGGGCAGTTACCCGGAAGGGCTAGATCGCTGCTGGGTTCGGGCTGGGTAGTGAGCAGTTGTATTCTCTTCCCTTGTTATTTCCCTTATCATTATTATTATTGGTGGTAGCAGTAGTAGTTTGTGTTATACCTTAGTTACTGGGCTGTTCTTATCTCAATTCGTGCGAGTTACATTCTTTTTGATTCTCCTCCCCATCCCTCCAGAAGCTGGGGGAGGGAAAGAAGGGGGGGTAGTGAGAGAGAGACTGCGTGGTTCTGATTTATGGCTGATTGGGTTTTAACTCACGACACCTTGGCAGGGGGTTGGAACTAGATATTCTTAAGATCCTTTCCAACCCTAACTATTCTATGATTCTATGATATGATATACACAAAGCCTTAGGTGAATGGAGCATCTGAGATGGTTCACCATCTGCCTCTTGTACAATTCATCCCAATGACCAGGTATGGCACAGGATTTCTGTCTCTCTCTCTCCCAGACTGAGCTGCTTTAAAACTAATGTGTCTTATGTGAACAACCAAGTCAATGCCGAAATTACTGGTAGATTGCAGACAATGTACAATATTGCAACTTTTGAAATATGTTCAAACACTGTAATATCTAACTGCTATTTTTCTGTTTTAAATTTGAAAGATTGAAAGTAACAGATTAATTGCTGAATATGGTGAGAAACAAGACAATTATCTTCTGCTTCCTTTTCATGTTGCTTTTACACTTTCACAAAGGGCAGCTTTCTATGTTTCAGACGGTACAGTAAGGCATGAAAATCTTGGCAACAAAAGTCTTCACAGAAAGCTTGGACACAAGGCAGGTTGCATTAAATGTAGTGTTTACATTGCATTCTCATGGTGCAGAAGCAGTGTCTTAATTGATAGGTGCATCGCATGGTGGAAGAGATAAAGGGATTCACATTTTGGCTCATTCCCATTACAGAATAAAATTTCTGATGTACTTGTATGCAACAGTTAAACAAGCTAAGGGCTCAGATTGCCAGTCATCAGATGTGCTATTCTCTTCCCTTCCTCCCATAGGTTTGTATTCTTCTCTTCTTTTCTAAAAAGAGACCATTATTTGTTTTTTCCTGTCATCATGGTTTGTTGGTTTTTTGGGGTTTTTTTGTTTGTTTTTTTATATATATAAAATGTTTAAGTAAAATAGATGCAAACTGTTTTCCTTTGAGGGGCCTCATTGTTTCCTTTATGAAGAGCTAAATCAGTGGAAGAACTTTCCACTGGACTATAGCCTTAACTTTGCAGGGAAATAATTAGCATTTGAAGCCAAGATACCATGTTTATGGTCTATTGGCCTTGTTTGGCTTTGGGAATGCCATGTCTCTATTCCTGGTATAGTCGCTGTTTTCTGAATCTTTCAATCTGTGAACGGGATATAATAACAGAGAAAGGCATCCTAGTGCCCAGAGAAAATGTGATGATCTGAAACTGCATCTCTTTGGACTGCATTTTTAGTACTTTTCCTGTATATACCGTATCAGTAGACACAGTGTAAAGAAAACAACTACTGACAATGAAATTCAAACTATTTGTATACACATATAATTTTTTGCATTGCGAACATTTATTGAGATGATCTTCAAGCTAACAACCCTTTCAATATAGCCAAATATAGAAACAACAGGTAATGAAAGTATGTGATACAATGACAAATCATAAAGATGAATTCTTAATCTTCTCTTCTGTTTATAGTTGAAATTTTTATTACTCCTGTCCTTGTTTCTTGCATTGCCCAAGGCCAGGCCCAGGGGGCCTTTGAGCAACCTGGTCTAGTGGAAGATGTCCCTGCCTGTGGCAGGAGAGTTGTAACTAGATGATCTTTAAGGTCCCTTCCAAACCAAACCATTCTGTTATTTTATGATATTTCATGCAGTGCTTGATTTCAAAGAATACTGTGATTGTATTTGGCAAGGTGTTTACAGTATGTGACTTGGGTCAAAAAGCATGTTCTGAAAAGCTTCATCCTTTTCCCTGATCCATTTTACCACCTATGATCTTAACATGATGCTTTTTATGTACACCTTTTGTCACTACAGCTGTCTTTCAGCATGCAGGAGTGAACTAAACTCCTTTCCGTATTTCATTAATGCTACTGCTGGTCAGTTGGCAGATGTTACCAAGTGACCGACGCTCACCCTGGCCCCTGCTGATCCCCAAGTGCCATATGTGTCTGCAAGACAGGTGGCTGAATGCAGGGCTCTCGACTGGGGAAGCCCAGCTCTCAGTGGATGCTCTCTAAGAGATGAAGACATTTCTAAGATGGATGAGCATTCTTGTCAGTAGATTTTTAAAGGAAAAAGAGGCCACTGCGATAACAAATCAGTTAACTTAGAATTTGAGACCTAAAGCATCTTTCAGTATCCCCTGCATTCATTCATTCATTAGCTTTTAGTTAGGCATCTGGTCTCTCTGTGAATGCTCTGGCATCAAAGAACTTACTGATTTCTTTACTTACCTAATTACATTGACTAATTCCCCTGCATGAGGAATCTCTTCTTAATAACACTGTGACTGTGGCTATGTATCAAATATAATATAAATAAAAATACAGCATCTATGTTATAAATATAAGTTAAATTAGGCAATAGTTTATTTTTAGGTTACTAATTATATTGACGATCAAGTTGTTAAACAAAAATGTTCTTTGTGCTGTGAGCAATTTTTACAATGAAATTGTACTCTCATCACTGTGTTGAGCAGGGAACTTGCTGGCAAGCGGATCTAGGTTAGGCTCATTAGAAGCTCCTAAAGCAGGATTACATAAGTGGGACCCTATCTCCTCAGGTTAAATATAGCTCTGTAGTTTAGTCTAACATGTGGCCACAAAATCACCCGATATTGACTGACAGTAGTAGGGTGACTTGTTCACCTTTTCAGTGCTATGCTTAAAAATGAAACAATGAAAATATGAATAAAATTCACACGTGAATCTTTCATTGAATTAATTGTGATTTTATTGCTCTTATTTAGGGTGGGTTTTTGTTTTCTAAACTAAACTATTAACTAGTCAGATTGGAATAACCTTGAAATATATACAGCATACTTTTCATTGATCTATTTTTTTCTTTAATTGAGTTATAAAAAGAATTTCTTTTTCTGTTTTTGGCTATAATCTTGGAGGGTGCTTCAGCAAAAGTACATATAGTGCTAGCTATAAAAGAAAATAAATCTGGATTTGGTGCAACACATTCTATTTCCATTGACTTGAAACTTGTTTCAAAAACCTTAGCTGTAAGGCAAACTAAAGAAACCTGAAAAATTGGAAGGTTTTATTTTCAAAGAGTTTTTATCAACACTGATTTAAAATAGATTTCCTTAATTTTCCTTCTTTAATTTTTTTTGCCAGGCACAGAGCAGCCTGGGAGGGACTTGTGAAAATTCACATATTCTGCTCGTTAACTAATAAACTTTAAAGAATCTTGGCTTTTTGTTTGCTTCTCAGAAAAACATCTTCTCAGATGGCATCTGTAAATACTGTTGATACTTTCTTTGCTTCCTCTTGAATTTCTTTTATTTGGAACAAGGGCTACCCTGTACTATTAATTTTAGCTTTGTTGTCAAGGCAATAAATGTGATAATGCATCCAGTATGTTCTAGCATGTGTTAAAAGTATTGTAGACAGGCGACATATGCTTTAACAAGATGTGGCATTGCTAGTTTGAGCCTGGCTGTCCTTGAGCTTTTTATCTGTACCAGCTTAGGTGATTTTATAGATGATGGGTTTTTTTCATCTGGACAAGACTCCTGCAATATTGTAACAGCTGTGGTGTTAGATTCCTGTAATCCCTAGATAAAGATAGCCTGTTTACGTGATGAGCAGTGCCGTTTTCACAGCTAGGTTCTCTTGAGCATTTCTTTAATTCCAAGAAATAAGTAATCATTAATGCAATTAATGAGGTATTTTGTCCAGATAAGTTTTAATTTGATTGCTTTTCAACTCATACAGTACCTGATGCTCCCCTTAGTGTATTTGGTTATATGTTTAATATTTTGATAGGTAATTTAGAAAAAGACACTGTAATAATAACTGTTTTCACACAAATTTTTATTTTATAGTATGTGAATTAAATCAAACTGCCTCTATAGCCTGTAAGAGATTCAGCATCTCTCTTGCTAACTAGATATTTTGCAGGTGTTACTATAAAAATAACTTCAATAAGAAGTCACTTTATCTAATTTATCTTTCAAATTATTTACAGTACAAGATTTACCAGAAATGTGATGTGTGGCTTAGTAATAGAGGAGATGCAAAGTCACAATCTTCATATAAGTTAGGAAATGTGGAGAAGAGCTGTAAGAGAGTGGTTTGTAAGGCCAGCAGTGACAGGGCAGCTCTATTTCTGTCTGGAATTTCCCAGGCAGAAGAATGTGCAAAAGATGTACTGCATTGAATTGCTATTGCTCACCCTAGGTGGTTACTAAGTGTGTCAGATTTACTGTTCATGGGCAGTAACTTTGTTCCTCGAAGTCTTGGCTTGCTCACTGAGCATCACATATGTACAGTGACTGAGTCCAGATTTTTCTTTATATATTACTGGCAAATATACAAATTCTTTCTAGGTAGGAAAAGTGAAAATGTGCAGGTAATATCCAGGTCATTGGTGCCTTGCATTGTGGTTTATATTTCTGGTTCTGAATGGTCCTTGCTGTGAGACAACCCTTTTCTAATGCTTTGTGCAGACTGTTCATATCGGTGTCTTACTTCCACAATTAGAATTCCACTAAATTGAAGCACTTATTGACAATGCTTTCTTAGTGTGAGACAAATTTTGTTTACCTATTTAGTTATTTATCCATCTTTCTGAATTTAAATAGCACCTGTATACATCTGTTTAAGGTTTTTGCTAAGGAGGCTGTTCTCAAGGTTCTGCTCTATTTTCTTTCCTAAAGTTGGGTTATGTAGCATTTGTAGATATACTGGGTCAGTGAGCATGATGGTATCATGGCCTAAATATCAATTTGTTTTCCCCTCATCTGAAACCAAACAGGATACTATTTTTGTTAAAATTCCCAGATCACAGTGACTTTATCAAGCCAGAGAGGAAGAAAAGAACAGCAATGTTCCAGCATGTACCTTTACATGCTATATACGTATTATAGCATAGACTTTTGATTTATCTAAAGGTATGAGCAACAAAAAGAGCAGCAATGGAAATGTGTAATGGTGTTAGCATTGTGTATTCTACCTTTGTAGAGTGCTGTCATCGTTCTGTAACTTCCAGCACATTTTTGCTGAACTACTGGTTTGCACCAGTGTAGTGTGTTTCTCTATCATTTTGAACTCCTTCTTCCCTCTGCTATAGTTCCTTTTTTTATGATACTTCGGAATGCAGTTACATCCTGTCTTTTCTGTATTACTTTTACTGTTTTAATTTCCATGTAGGCTCATGAAGTTCTGTGAGTCAGAAGTTAGAATAAATGCTATTATATGTGTATGTTTTGTTCTCAGCTGTCTCTGACTCAGCACCTATGGCCTCTGTTGGGAGCAGGAGACTGCTAGATGGGGCTGAAACCATCTGGACCGGTATGGTGGTTCTCAGCAGCACATGATTCTTCAGTCTTAGTGTAGTGCTTAAGCAAGGGCATCTATAAACAGTGGGTACAGTTGTTATCCAAATTGATATCCAAATTGATAGTTGGTTTTAGTGGAGTCATATAATTACAGGAATGAATGAGACAAATTAAAAAATGGAGAGAACAGGGCATGCTATAAAAATAATTGTAATAAAAAATAATCAGAGGGGAGAGAAAGACATACAGATAGGAAAAGCACAAAAGAATAACTAATTTTTATCTTTTGCATGAGGAGGTAGTCATACCCAATAAGATGAAAGAGTTTTCTTTGTATACGCATAGGGATGACAGTGAATTAGCTCCACTTTAATGAGCACGGCAATATAGTCTCTGTGTATGACACAGGCACTTGGCAGTGATAATGCAATCTGGGCTGGCCTAAGCAGATGATTGCATTTTGGTTGAATTAACCAGAACAGATGATAGGAATGACAGCACAGTTCTGTAACTTCCCAACAGCTGAACTTGAAGGTTTACACATTAGGATTTTAAATAAGAAGTTAAAATTTAGAGCCCAGGTACTGTTGTATGATTTGGTTTTTATTAAGCTATCTTTTTACTGTGAAATATTAGCTTAATTGTGAAGACCGAGGTGGCTTTACTGATGGAGTTTGCTTGTCGCTCTCTCAGCTTTCTCACTATAAATGCTGCTCACTTAAGAATAAAACTTTGGAAGCTGCTTAAGGCTGAATAAGTGAAAACGTAGAGACACTGGTTAATAGTCCTTTACCTTTGAATAGTTCTATTTTCAGGATAATTTTAATAAAAATTATTGTGTAGATTATTGTGCCATATTTTTTTGATAGAAAATATAATACATTTCCCAGTGAGAATGCCAAGGTAAATATTCACTTTTTAGGAAGAACTATTGCCTTATTTTTATAAAGCCCCTTTGATTTACAAAGTTTTTACTGATAGTTCCCAGCAAGAGACAGGTCTACAAAAAACCCTATTCACAAGAAATTTTACTTAGTATCTGAATACATACACATTATTGCAAAGCAGTTTTTTACTCTTTGTCACTAAACCAATTTCTCCTTCCTATAGAGTACTAAAACTTTGCGCATTGGTTATGTTCAGTGTTTCATAGGTTCAACCCCTGGCTTCTCTTCCCTGCCCCATGCTCTCAAGTGACAGCTTCTCATTTGTTCGCTGTTCCAGGAGAAGGAAACCATCTCATAGTAATATCCTGATAAGGATATTTTTTAGTTTATCTTTTCAGAGGGATATTAAATCAACTAAGTTTAATTTTTTAAAGGTCTGTTTCTGAGATACAATTTGTCTGTGCCTGGCCTTTCATACTTAGTCCTAGCATCTGCCCATTTCTGTTGTTATCATATCACGTTTTATTATCGCTTTTTCAAATATCAAATATAATTTTCTTTTACATTATTCTGTAAAGGCCTCACAGGTATTGGAAGATGCAACACAATATGCAGAATATTGTCCAGTGCCCAAACAAATAATATTGTTCCTCTTCCTTTAATCTCTTCTCTTTCTAGAAATCCCTGCAGCATTTCTAATAAAGGGTTCAAAGTCTGATAGCAGTGGAAATCCTTGGAACCGCCTGTACCACTTTAGGTGATTTAAAAATCCATTATTTGCTAAATGCACCCATTTACTGCAAATACAAAGGGAGGCGGATGCAGATACTGGCAGTGTTTAGGAAAAGGGAGTAGGTTAAATGGTCTTCATTTCTTCCTTGAAACAAAAATAATGAATAGAAAATGCCACTATATTTTAGGCAGGAACGCTATCTAAAATCAAACTAATATCATTATCAGTCCTGGGGACTGCTTGCAACAAGTAGAAAAGTACAATTCGTTCTATTTGTCATAATTTTTTACAGCTATGGCTAATTTTAAATTGTCATCAGGATCACTGCAGGTGTTTATAAATAGCTATAAAATGATCACATCTATTAGATTTCTTTTTTTAATTAAAAACGATGAGGAGGGATCTGGTAGCAGAAGGGGACAAGCAGCAGCTTTTTGACCTGGCTCCTTTTTTCTGGGAGCAGAGGCCAAACATACCTTT
>JANHGB010056823.1:7155-21004 GCA_026283785.1 Coracopsis vasa
CCAGCCACTTCTACCAAATTTTGCTCTGTTTCCAGAAGTCAGAAGAGGGACAAATACCATGTCTTCAGTTTTGTTGTCAGAGGAACAAACAAAGCTTGGTTTAACACATTACTATTCCCTCAGAAATTCATATTGTTGTCAGTGATTTGTAGAAAGGTACTACATAATTTGCTGCTACATAGTTCCATAATTTAAGATCGGCTTCTATATAGAAAATGTGCCATTTTGCTAACTGCACATGAACTTCAATATGATGAACTCCAAAGTTCAGTAATAGGTTTAAAAGCATAATGGGGAGGGGGGAAGGAGGGAGAAGCCAACATTTGTTCTTTCAATAATATACCTTTGGTCACAAAATATGATGATAACAGTCCCTCTCGGGCAGTAAGGAGGAGGAGCATGTTTGTGTATCATAGAATCATAGAATAGTTAGGGTTTTCATTAGAACTTAATAGATACAGAATTTAGCTATTTTCTAGTGTCATCTTCCCTACTAGCAGAACTGAAACAAACACTTGCTTAGCTTTCCCAAACAAAGAAAATTACCTTGCTTCTGCCTCTCATTTTATTTTACGTATAACTACACTTTCTAACTATAACAAAACCTCTCTGCCAATCATGACGTAATTTTCTGTAATCTGGCAGATTTTCCAAGGGCATCTTATTTGAATTATAGTTCACACTGTACAGTTCACTTACAGAACCAGAGCCAGGAGACACAAAATGGAAGGCAGATAAACCTAACCCTGACACAGGCAAGCTCAGCGTACACAAGGATGGCGGAGGCACGCAGGGGCTCTCCTCCCGAGCATAGATGGTCAAATGTTGCAAGTCAGTCAGGGGCAACCCCTGCATGTTGGGGTTTTAAGGTCGGTTGGTTGTTTCTCTGAAAGCAGCTCTTACAGCAGTGACGCTCTGCCTGCACCAGCTGTATACCTTCATGGGCACCTACATGAAAAAAGAAACCCAAACAAAATCCAAACCACCAGCTGAACGGTAAAAGCCTTTGCCCCTTGTCTATGACTGCCACAACAGTCATAGAGGATTAGAATCAAATCCAATTCAAGAAAACCTTTCCTGACCATTTATCATCAAAAGACAGCTGATTTATCCAGTATTCAATCCCACCTGGCCATCCATACCACAGACACCTTCTGAGTCCCACCCCTCCCAGCATCCATCCCAGTCTTAAAGGAGGTTAACAGTCTGATGTGCAGACTGGCCAGGTCCCTGCATTGCCAGCAGTATGTGCAACCACAGGGACACCCCAAAACTCTCCACATTGCCAATGTAGGGGCAGATGCCTCACCTGAATGCTCTGATGCACTCTTTAGAGATCCTGGTTCTGCCCACAGATCACGTTAGCATGTACACCACGCAAGCTGAATCTAGGCATTAAGGTTTCTTAAAATCCTATGACATGATTAAATACTTGAACCTTCAAGTGATTTCTACAAAAACACAGAGGGTATTTGCTGTAATTGATAACCACAGGGTTTTTTATTTAAATTCACTATCTGAAGCAGTACTGTTTTTCTCTGCATTCATAGAATGCACAAATTCACCAAAAGGACAAGGGGATGGGTGATATTTGAGATTTTAAAATATCAGACATTACAAAAAGGGTGTCAGCCTTGCTGTTTTCAAAGTTGAAAAAGGATTAAACATAAGAATAAAGCAAAACCACACAACCAAAAGCACCACTCTCTCACTGCCAGATGTATAGTCTCCTACCTGACCCAGCTCATGCTGACAGACATTTGTCTCATATGTGAATACAAAATGCTAATACACATTTATGCTTTAATCCTAAAATTAAATGGGTGAACAGTCCATTTGCCCATTTTCACTGGGAAGAGCAGTAATCATAATTTCTATTTTCTTTGGCATCCTCCTCAACATGTACAGTGCTACATTTTAGACAATTGCTAAAAAAAAGATCTCTAAGATTCATTTAGATAGAATAATTAAGGACAGAGATCCTTGTTCCAGTAGATACCTGTACCATTAACTTTCTTGCCAGATTTTCTCTTAATAAAAGAGCTAAAATTTAGTACCGCTTAAGCAGTTGAAATATAAAGCCAATGTATTTATCCAGTCCAAAAAGACTATCTCCACGTGCAGTCAAATTAATGATAACAGTGATAAACAACATTACTGGTGCCAGATCAGAAACCTGAAACATGTGAAACAAACAGGGCACAGTCAGGCACTGAAAAATGCCATCAAGTTTAACTTTATTTTTCTCAGGATGACATCAAACCCCCAAGCATGGTCTGACAGGCCACTCTCATAGCTCTCTGGAAGTTAACTTAAAATTGCAGCACTTGAAATTTCGCCGCTGCTACTAGAAGCAAAATCAAACACATGCTGCTAGGGCAGCAATATGAATAAACAGCTGTGAACGAACAGCATAGCAAGGAACAACCTGTTCTTATTATTGTGCAGAGATATGTTGAATGAATTATTTAATGCATGTTCAGACAGAATTCTGCAACTGATTTACTGTATTTTTTAATACAAAACTGTTTTGTTTGTTAAACTGAGTATGAGCAAACAACAAAATCTTTATAGAACTGATTTTTATATGGGAGATACACCTTATGAAATTCCAGAGCATCTTCATACATATTCTACCTGAAGCTGTAAGTACAGTTGGAAATAAAATGAGAAACTCAGAAAAATTTCAATAGATATTTTCATACACTCACATATATGTTAAGCCATAACAACCTACACTTTATCCCGTAATATCACTTAAAACAGCCCATAAACATTTTTAAAAATGCATGAAATACAGTTAATGTCAAATGTGAGTTACCCAATCTGAATAAACAGATTAATATTATATATCTGAATAAACGTGAAGTCACATATCCTCTTACAGGAACGACATATTATCAGATAATTTCAAACCACCTTTGTTTTTATAAAGGACAAACCATGATCACTTAAAAAAACGTGAATATACTATAGAGGGTGATCAGTAAGCCATCCCCCTGCTTTTGAAAATATCCATCAAATGGTGTTTGAATGATAGCAGGTAATGACATATAGCTGGCATTATCAGAGTTTCTTATGTAGAAAATTAAAACAGTAAATGCTAGGAAAAGGGCAACAGAATGAAGATGGGAATTTTGCCCTGAGGTACCCGGCACAGCAGACAACCTCTGGGAAATAAAGATGTCCAGCTGTCTTGACAGAAGGTGAAAAAAACAAATTTCTTTTCTGGCATTTAAATCACCTGAGCATCCATCACAAGTGTGACAGCAAACTACAGACAACTCAGCAAGAGGAACTTGCAGGAACATTCAGCACTGGCTTAACACTGCTCCTGCCAAAAGCCTGGCGGATGTAGGATTACTGCTCAGTGATTTTGCAAGAAAAAAAAAATTACTGACTATAGTGTGAGCACTCTCAAAGATTATTCTCTTTCTGAAAATGCTACAGGATTTTACATGTAACTCTGGAAAACATCAACATCCAAAAAATATGAGGCCAAATGTTTCATCCACAGACACTCCAGCTCTGGTGCAGCAGAAAACACTCACATCCTGAGGCAAGAGTAAGGCCTCTAGAACAGCATTGTGCTCCAGGTAAATAAAGCATTACAAACTAGTTGATCATAAATATAGGATTAAGATGTAAATTTAACAGGCATATTCAAGAAAAAAAAAATTAGTTACAAGCTTATTTGTGATAGAAAATGGTTTTCCTCAGGTTTTCTTTTCTAGCATCTCCCTCATTACCAATGTCACAGCACAGACATGATCAAAATGTTTAATATCTACTAAGAGAGGCAGAGTTGCGCAAAGTAACACTAAGCCTTCTGGTTACAAAACCAGGAAGATTTTCCCAGCACAAACATGTTAAAGAAAGCCTTAGAACAGCCTTTCAACAGGGTGATTTGGGCTAAGGTGCCCATTAGCTGCAAAGTCAGAGGTTAGATGGTGCTGCACCAGCAAAGGCTGCAACAACAGAGGTAAAGAAGCAAATGTTCTTCAAGTTCTGTGTTCACCACTGCCTATCTTGAAGTATCCCTTAAATAATATTCTAATCCTCTTTGCATTCACAAACCTCTGTCACTTAAACTACACACACTGTAAGCTCAAGTTTTTTGGCTTAGCGAAGCACCAGGGTTGCTAATGGACAGGATACCAGTGGCTATGCTATAAGCTACAGATTTAATTAGATCTTCCATTGAATAATTTATCTGTATTTCATGAGAGCAATTTGGTTATAAATGCTGCTGTTCTGAGAGCTGTTCACCACCTTCTGAAAACTCTTAGACATAAAGAATAAGATGCTTTAAACAAGCAAAAAAAATCAGCTATTCTGTTACATTTCAAATTTCAGCCATCCTTGATATTTCCTGTGAATAACAGAAGGGTTCAGTTAAGCAGCAGTTTGGATGTAACATACTATGTGGGTACATTTTATTCAGAGGTTTGCTACGTATAAAAACCAGACTGAGTAGCTTATATGACCAGTCATAAGAACACTAAGTTGAAACTTTAAGGACATGCAAGTAAGAATCAAAAAGGGGATCTGAACAAGTACTTTATTTTTATTAAAGCTAAAACATTACTCACGCTATTAAACCAAAATCCAAACCACTCTTCTCAGAAATTAAAGGAAAACACATTCATACAAATTTTTGAAAACTTCCGGTTATGTGAAAGAACAAAAATAAAATTGTTAAAGTATTTTTTCCTAATCCAGCAACAGCGCAAACTGCGTTCCTCCTAGGATGAGATCCCAGTTCTGCCCCTCCGTGCATCACCACCACTTGAGCAGGGCAGGAGAAGAATCTCCAAAGGGGAAAAAAAATCCATCTGGAACAGGGCTAAATCAGAGTTGGTAACCCACAAACACTGTCCCTGCACCTCTGCCAAGGCAGCCACTACAGTGGCACTCCAGAAAGGCAAATAAAACCAGGAAGAGCAGAGCAGCACACAGAGTTCATTTAATCACAGTTGCAAAATGCAAACGGTACAAAAATGACATGGTTTGACATAGGCCAAACTGGTTCCTCGAGTACCCTTCAATACCGTAGGTGTGGAGAACCCATCTCACTACAGGATACATCTCCTGCCCCCAAAGAAAAACAATGCAAATGAAATAAAATCCTCCTTTTTCTGGTAAGTATACACAATTGTAATTAATGAGAAGCTATAAAACCAAGTTGTGCGAAGAGCAGCTTGGATAATAAGCTATTTTGTATAGCTTATTGTTCATTATTAGATGGAAAGAGCTGTAGAGGCAATTTCAAGCCAAGAGAATAGTCTAGCACCAGCAATGGGATTGTCTACATCTAAATATTACATGTCTGAGTGAAGCTAGAGATGTAGGCTGTCTTTGTGCTAAGCGTCGGAGACAGAAACCTCTGTCTTAAAACATGATGTGATGACTGGCTACACTGTCCTCCAGAGATGTGGGTCTCATCACTGCAAAAGCAACTACGTCTTTCTCTAAGTGGCTGTAGATGACTGGCTTCAATCAACTTCCTTCCTTCCTTATGGTAAAAGCAAAGTGTTCATTAGTTGCTTTGTTTTGTGTTTTTTTAATTACAAAAGCCAACAAAAATACTACTTCTCCTTGAATGAATCTATCATCTCTCCCCTGGAGTTTGCTTTATCTTCGTGTAACGCTGCTGAAATCAGACTCAGCAACATCCTGAAGTGAAACTCATGATGGAAAAAGAAAAAAAAAAAAAAGTTCCTTTTTATCCTTAGAAAACTTTGAATTATGTCTATGCCAATTTCTGAGGATGAAAGACCATGTCACCATCTTTAAATATAATGCACAGAGGTAAAACAAATTTCTCCAGGACAAAGACTGGATCAGAAAGAATGCAAACAAGCAGAAAACTTCAAACTTTTCTAAAAGTTAATCTGAAAGGAAAAGCTATAAGAACTTTAACAATATCCTGCTTTCCCACGAGATTCAGGAAGGATGCTAGAATATGTGATTATGGACCAAATTTCAGGGCAGCAATCACAGTAACAAAATGATGCATGTACCGTAACTGTTACCGTAAGGGTTCAGGGCTTTTTGTTTGCTTGTTTTGCCGTTTGGGAGGAGAGAATGAAAAATTGTTCAGCTGAAATGGAGCCAGGCAATATAATTATGTAATACTTAGTAATCAGCATAGAGAATTATTATTTGATCAGGAAAGTACAAAATGGACTACTTTTTTTGAACACAATTTACTAATATCGTTGAAGTGGAAGAAATTACATTTATTTAGAGGAATGCAAAAAAAGCTCAAGGACTAGCTCAGCTTTGTTTGTAGCTTAAATAACGTGTTATTTTAATGCCCTTTTTCATGTAAGATTTAAGAGATCATAATTTGAGATAGAAGTTGGAAGTCTGTGGCCTGAGCATCAAGGTAAACGTATATAAATGCTATTAAGTCCAAAATGGAGCACAATAGCATTACAGTGCATCACAGTGACTTTACTGTCATTTGTGGAAAAACAAGCTGTGATTATATTTCTTTCTGGATGTACAATACTTACATCAGTATTGTACATCAGGGCCAAAATCTAGGCCACTAAAAGCTTTTTGCATCATCTGATAACAACCATAGTCTTTAAGATCCTCTCCACTAGCGTTAATAAGCTTCACCTCGGGCCTTAAATAGAAAGCTTGAGCTTGTTGCAGGGAAGAAGAAAGGAAAAAACATTGGTGCATACCTGAAGGAAGAACAACATTTAAGAAAAAATAACATGATCAATTAAGTTCTGAGAAGAGAGAGCAATCTGAAATGCAGATGCAGTACCAGAAATAGGGCAGGAGAAAGAGATGGGAGGTAGAATGGAAGAGATAGTCACACAAATGGGTTTGAGTAGCTCAACAAGATCCTGTCATAGTTCTCTTCCCCTGGACAGGTGGTATCAGCTAAAGTATGAGCTCCATTAAAAAAAAAAAAAAAAAATTCACTTTTTTATGAAAGAATAAAAAATATATTCTTCTCTACAGTATGTATCAGAATTGGAGAGTCTTTTAAATTGGTACTGCAGACAAAAATACTTGGAAGAAAAATACATTAAAAAAAACATTAGAACTTAACATAGTTAACAATTTGAGAACAAAATATGGAAAATTATTCAGCTTGGACCTTCACCTGTGAAAATTATAATGAAATTACACTAATACCAAACTCTAAGACTGCTGTGGCTGGACAAATAAGCTACAGACCAGAAAAGTTAAACTTCTTTCAAGAACATCATTTCATATTTTCATACAAATCCTAATAAGTCCTCAGTAGCTTGAAAGATCATTATTTCTTGACTCAGTTTCTATTTTGCTTTGACTTTTTATGCTATGCATGGCAGCTCTTTAGCTAACAAAAAAGCTGTCCTGTGCACTTTTGTCTACTGCTGATGTTTTGGCTGGCAAATATTATGCTACAATCCCACAGAAGATTCAAGGTTTTATCACATGCTGTTTTATTCAAAGCAGGGCAAGGGCAAAGACTGGATGTGATAGTATCAGTTCATTTTTAGGAACTTAATTTCTCAATGCAGTTATACTGCTATATTTCTATTTAAATATTAAGCTAGGAAATCTTGGCAAAGTGCTTCACTGTATATAACTCCCAGACAAGTATCAAAAATAACTACAGGCATTTTACCTTAAAAAAACTAAACATTGTTTTAGCAACATAATCATACAACTACAATAAAAGCAGACAATGCAAACACCACTTAGAGGGTCCTATATCAATTCTTTAAATAGAGGACAAGCACCTAAAATCTGCGGTTATTTCTTTCAGAAGTATTACTTCCAGATTTTCAAGGAAGACAATGATTTCACATCTAGATATTTGCAAAAGGAAAATAAAGCCTGTTTCCAAGACAACCACATTAGTTTCCAGACTACTAGATACCAAGAACATGAAAAGATTATATATCCCAGATGATGACACTTGAAAAAACTTTCCACAAGTTCTTCTACTCAATTTTATACCTAATGAAGCACTTCAAGTGGCCAAAAGAGACTCAGTATTATTTTTCCATTATTCACATTCCTATATGCTCATTAGAGCCAAAACCTTAAACTAATACAGGAACAAAGAAAACCTCAAGTATAAACAAAAATGAATCTGGTAACAGGCATCTTGCACTGATTTCCCTGACACCAGAAATAACCTCTCTACTGAGGGTGCACTGAATTTTTTGCTTTAATGGAACTGTAAAAGAACAATGTGATTGAATGAATTTAGTAAAAAGTCATGGCCCATATTTAATAAACAGATCAGAAGGTCATTAATGTAAAAGTCTGACCCACCCATTAGTACAAACAGGCAGAAAGTCCCCCAGTTTTAAGTTAACATATTCTACGTTCCCTGTTCCAATACAACACATGGGATACTAATTTAGCAAAGCAAATCTGGCAACAGAAAATATTGAGTCAAAGGCTGATGTTCTTGGCCACTCTCACCAAGTTCCCTCTAGCAGCAGGGGAAAGAGATAAGCCCTGCTTAGATGCTTGTGGAGGAATTTAAAACAGACAAGCAAGGAGTCATTAATGTTTCTCTACCTGCTTCTTCAACATGGCATGAGCATTTTGAGGTTTGCTCTCCATAGAGCGCTACTTAGGAGACTGTCAATCAAAAGAAGAAAGCAGGTGGACTTGTCTGATTTCAAAAAGAATAATTACTGCCAATGGCAAACACAGGTGAATTCTTATTAAGGGTGTTACTTACCGAAGTATGGTGCTCAGTCTGGTACTTTTTAAAGTCCTACTCTACAGAAATAACTCAGTGTATTTGACCACAGTCATTTGGTTACCATTTAGTCCTCCTTGCTTTTAAATAGCAGCAATAGGGCATCTCTATGAAAATGAATGCATATTGATGTAACTGACATTTTCCTTAAGACAGCTAACAACATGCTGGTTTATATTTGCAAACTCACTATATGGAAAGAAGACTGCAATTAACTTCACAGTACTTAATAGAAGGCAAAAAAGATTAATTCACTAGTCTTTGTGCTAGATTCAGTGCAAATTTTTAAAGTTCTTGTTGCTACAGCAAAAGATGCTAAACGACATTCAAGTTTTAATCCACACACTTTTATAGACGTAGCCATACCTCTGTCAAATTAAGTTAATAATAAAAATTGTTTAAAAGTCTCCCATATTCTCCAAGCAATAGAACAAATCACAGCATTTCCTTTTTCTTTAGTTTTATCTCAAAATTACAACAGGAAGTTCTTTACTCTTTTTTATTTTCCTAAAAATAGTGATATAACATATATGCAGCTAGAAAGCCCTCTGATACAACAGTGCAGTGCAGACAAAAAAAGGCCAGAGAAATTAAAAGTTCCCATTCTTAACATAATTCTAAAATTGTGTTGATTTTTTAGCAATTTCTTAAGGTCAAAAACTCTAAAGCCTACAAATCTATGTATCTTACCAAGGGTTTTTAACCTGCAGATTTTCAATCTGAACTACTTCAGAATTAGCCACAGAAGTTAACTGAAGAAAACAAATGTGTCATCAGTATCTTCGAGAGTTGCTATAAAGCAGCATACATCTCTACTGATTACATCAGAGCCCCAAAATCTGAAAAAGCCAAAAACTTCTGTAATCACCTGCAAGTTGCTGTCTCTTTATCCCTTTATCCAATGCCTCTGGGATTTAAGGGGAGTTTGATAGCGTTTTTCCCAATAGAGCAAGCAGGGCTGGGCTATCACAAAAGACTGCAGGGATTAAGTACAAAAGGAAAATTCACTGATCTGCTGAGCAATTTTCAAAATTCAGTAAAGTACTGTAGAGACACCTGATTTGAAAGAACTTCTGGAAAACTCCACAAAATATTCTGAACTGTTCTTTGGGAGATAAAGCACATACCTAATTCAAGCCTGAACATGTTCTTCTATATTCTCTATGCAACAAATACTTCAAAATTAACTCACCTAAATCTTGTTTCACTCCTTTTTTTTTTTCTGATGTTGCAGGAGGTTTTCCAACTATTAAGGGTGTCTTGCTTTGAATTAGTAAATGACAGGGAAAACATGGTACGGCAGTAATAAGGGATGGAAATCAAGTAAGTCAAAAAGCTTAAGAGTTCTACATAATCCATTCTGAAATGAACACTCAATTAACAGAAACTTCAGCTTTTGCAACAAAAATCCAGACTGACTACTTATTCCTAGAAATTCTCACCCACCTCGCATGTCTCCTTTGTGCAAGCACAAGCTGTCTGGCCCCAAGCAAAAAAGTATGTTTAACTGAACAACAGTTAATTTACCTCCATGATTTAAAGGAAAGCATCACAAAAAAATAACATGAAAACACCAGAGCCAGGAAAATACTAAGGCAACCTTTCAGAAACAGAAATGCACCACATCAAGATTAGTCAAGCCAGCTCAGCTCTGTGCTCTGGCTGTCAGTATCCCAGGTGCTTTCACAGCTGAGTACCGCAGTCTTCAGCTACAGGTAAAGCATTAACAATTAGAGCAGAAGCAGCCTGCCTGTAGAAAAGGTATCAAATGGCAAGTGTAGTATATTGGTTCTACTTGTGTATCACTCCTGATATAAACTACCTCTGCTCTAAGTGGTACCATTTAATCATTTTGGTATGATACATCTGCATCTGCTCAGATGCTTTCTTCACACTAAATTGCAATGATACTTCTATCACTAGTGTCAAACTCCTGCACTGTTTATGCTGTACTAAGAAACAAGTCCTTTCTCTTCTCACAAACAACTTCCAAACTGATTACATAGTAAGTTCTAGAAAAATCTTGGCTTGCCATCCATTGATGACATGAATGAATAGGTTGCCTCAAGGTTTCTGTCAGTCAGAAAAAACGACAACAATTCAAGAGGTTTCATTTGTGTTTCAAGACTTTTCAACATTAAGGAATGATCTCAGTTTACATTTGCATGGCTTTAGAATTACTCTGGACTAGTTTAAAGCAATGCAATGCTATGAGAACAATAAAAACTTGAACTATTTTTGAGGTGTTTATACATTTTAATGAATTTTGCTTGCTAGCCAAGAAAAATACGGAAAGGAAAGTCTTGTGTACATCTGCCCACAAGTAGTTATGTGAGAATCGGGATGACTTCCTGTCTCACTCTCCACTCTAAAGAGGGCTTTCAGAGCTACCTGTTTAAGGTAAACTCCCAAATTAAGCTATTCTCCTTTTTAATTAGCACAGGATTCACTGTACAGTTAGGCCAAGACAGTAAACATGGAAAAACTCTCAAATAATTTGGCTGGAAACACCAGCAGAATAATCTTGAATAACGTTTACATCACCTACTATCCAGCCATGCTTCTCCTTGAACCACACTGATGGTAAATTATGAGGTTTTCATGAACAGAGGTTTATTTCAGTCCTAAAGGGGGGGCGGATATTAGCATGCTTGGCTGTCCTGCAGAATGTTTCATGTGCCTTTGGGGAAAAAAAAACAAACAAACAAACAAAAAAAAGCTCGCTAAATAGCAAATAAAATAATAACCATAATCATCCTCCTCCTAGTAGCATCAACCCCCTTGCATTTGCGAAGCCACCAGTCCGGGGGAGAGCTTAGACTACTCAACAACACATCTGTTCAGTGACGTAGTGTAAACTCCTCTTGCTTATCCATGTCATGAAGATGCAGCAAGTGAGCACAGCATACAGACGCAGCAGGGCACAGCTCTGAGCACTGGCCCTGCAGAGAAAGGCATCAGGTTGCAAGAGTTCCTCTACCATCCCAGCACATGCCCCATTTCTATCACAGAAAAGACGGGTAGACTAGAATGAACAGTTGTTTATGGCAAAAACCACTTGTGGCCAGCTCACCGAACTTCCCCTCTGGGTGAGACATTGCAGGCAGCTGCCTGGGCTGGTGTCGGGGCCATGGCCAGGCATCACCCTGGTGCTCTGACCATACTGTGCTTCCCAGCTCACCCCAGCTTCCTGTGGATCTCTGACCTGCAGGAACGTGTACTACGGTAAACTCTACCATTAAATCCACTTGCTGTTACTATAGTGCAGGACTAGCATTTGCTATTGATTACTGCCTTAGAAAATCAGACCAAAATGTAAGTTATCTTCTCTATGTCAAAACACTGTTTTAACATTAATTTTTAATTTCTTAAAAGGAGAACACTAAAAACAAGACTGTACACCAATGAAGGTGGGTGGGGGCAGAGGGATCATTTGTATTCTACTGTGTTTATTTAAGAGAAACATGCAACAAATCTTCTCATCTTCACTCAACTGATTGCTATATCCGCTAGAGCAATGATTTACAAATAACAGCTTTGAAAAAACATCTTCTGCTGCAGAACCCGGCTTAGTAATGCTTTATTTCAGCGGGTAGGTGAAGAATTTCCCTGGAAAAGTTCTGCCACAATTGCTGTCAAAATTATCACACCTATCTGAAGTATCCTTAGGATCTTACCTTCCCTCAAAAACGCTGCCTACAAGAAATTTAATCACAAATGAAAACAAACAGAAAAGTTCCATTACTCAAGAAAAAGAAAACCTTTGGCAAGTAACTTGGTAACTTGCCAGTGATAGATGCATTACTGTACCAAAAGCTTTAATCAACAAATGGAATATGCTAAATAGTACGAAGAGTCACGAGAACTTCAACTTACAAAACAGAACTGAACATCTGAAGGTGAAAAAAAAAAAAGACAAAGCCAAATAAAACAAATGCAAAGTGCTCATTCGCACTGCAATTAAATCCATTACACACTTTTGCATGCTTTCTGCTAGAATAAACAAATTCAAGTGAAGAACTGTTGGCTATCTATCTAGCTAATGCATCCTAAAATTGTAATGCCATGGAAGAGTGGAACTAAGTCTTTTGGATACTACAGAATAGATTTTCAGAAAGAAAAACAGCACAAACTCATATGCTTAATTTATTCCTATCTATACTTGTTACTCTGAATTAAAAGTATATATTTGTACAAGGGAACAAACAATACATTAAAAACAAAACAATAAAAATTAGTAATTATGTAGACAGCATTCACATCAGTATAATACTGGTTTTCAAGCCCTTGCTAACTGCCCTAAAAGTCCTTCCACCACAGTTACACTTCATACTGCACATTAACTCTCATTTCAGCCATTTATGTAATTTTTATGGCTGACTTGTGTCTCAATCTAAAATCAGATAAACTAAACTAAAGCATACCAAACCTATTGTTGAAATATAAACACACAGCCAATATCACACAGAGTTACACTGATATGTAAAGTAAACAAATTATTAAGCACAACCCACTACAGTATGATTTTCAGCTCTTAAGGACCTGCTACTCTTGGATTGAAAACAAGTTATCAGGTGAACTGCAAAGGATACCCATGTGTGTCAGTGATCACATACTTTCAGAGTACTCAGTTAGCACTTGTACTTCAGTACCATTTAGTTCTGAATGCCGATTTAAATTACGATTTTCTGACTTTTATCACTGTAATAAGTTTTGCACCCAAAAAATACCTGATGAAAATTTACAAGCAAAACATTCTAAGGAATACCAGTTCACCAAATTAGACTCAATCACAACAAGCATAAAGTAGAAATGCCCTAATCTACAAACTGGCATTACACAAAGAGAAATAAAGTCTATTTTTTGTCTGCTTGACCTTGGGGTATTGTGTAAGATGATAGTAGCTCTCATTATTCCAGGGAACTCAGTTCTTCTACACCCATCATTACCCAAGCAAGTTTAATCAGGCTTCTTCAGGCTTCAAGATCTTCACCCATTCAACACCCTCTTACAGGCACTGTGCACAATGTCACAGTCTCATCTGCTGTGGCCTTTGAGAGTTTAAACTTGGCTCCCCGGGAGCGGACCCGGGAGACGTTGCATTCCAACGGACTT
>JANHGB010056826.1:0-22301 GCA_026283785.1 Coracopsis vasa
AAGTTGGGGCTGTTCAGCCTGAAGAAGAGAAGGCTGCGTGGAGACCTCATAGCAGCCTTCCAGTATCTGAAGGGGGCTATAGGGATGATGCGGAGGGACTCTTCATCAGACACTGTAGTGATAGGACAAAGGACAAGGAGTTCAAACTTAACCAGGGGAGATTTAAGTTAGATATAAGGAAGAAATTCTTTATTATGAGGGTGGTGAGGCACTGGCACAGGTTGCCCAGAGAAGCTGTGGATGCCCTATACCTGGAAATGTACAAGGCCAGGCTGGATGGGTCTTTGAGCGACCTGGTCTAGTGCATGGTGTACCTGCCCATAGCAGGGGGGTTTTAACTGGATGATCTTAATGTCCTTTCTAGCCCAAAACATTCTATGATTCTGTAAGTCTACATCCTCAGTGTAGCAGAAGTAATAATAACACCGTAGTGGGCTGGGGCAGTAAAACTCAGACAGGATGCACAATTTTTCATTAAAAACTAATACCTGATAATGACAAATACATTTTGATACTGCCAAAAACTTTTCAAACCTTTGAAATAATTGTGGGAGAAATAATTGACTTATATTTTTGAGGCTTAATAATGCTCTGGTTCTGAGTATAATAGAACAAATACAGGTATCCTGGAGTCAGAGAGTAAGAGTTTCATTGTCCTTCATTGTGCATTTTAGGCCACTATTCCTTCCAGGGCAAAGTTATTATGAGACACAAAAAAAGGCTAATTTTGTAGTGGAAAGTCTGGGATGGCAGAAATAATGTTTAACCACCCACATTAGCCCTCTGGCAGATGTTTTGGAACTTCCTTCTGTTCTGAGTTAGTGTTGATAAAATGGCTGCGGGAATCCTGGTGCTGGGCCCTGTGTCCACATTTTACAAAATTATGTTCAAAAACTGGATGTAATTCAAAGGGGATGATAAAATATAGACAGGGCTGGATCCATGCTATATAATTAGGAATTTGTAGAGGTC
Source organism: Coracopsis vasa (assembly GCA_026283785.1). Lineage (NCBI taxonomy): Eukaryota > Metazoa > Chordata > Aves > Psittaciformes > Psittacidae > Coracopsis > Coracopsis vasa. The sequence goes on from JANHGB010056826.1 coordinate 973, forward strand.
AACCTACTGAATTTAGCAAAATAGAATGATTATTTTTAAGGGCTGTAATTATCTATCTGGTATTGCAGAGCTTCTTTCATCTCACAGAAGAGCTAAAAAGGTAGGCTAGAAAAATTGTAGCTAGAAATGAGATGTAGTTTGCTAGCAGACAAGTAGCTGACCATTGAGACACCTTAACAGGGTACAGGTGCAGTTAGCATCACTTGTAGTCTTGAATTTGCCATACGGTGGTTTTCTAAAACAAATAAGCCAAAATCAAATGTCCTGACTCCATTGTGTGTGCTCATGTAGTAGGAAAAGTAATAGACTCTTTCTACTAAAGAATATTTAGGGAAACCAGAAGATCTATATTATCTAGGGGTTCAACAAGGAGTCTGGGGACAGCCATAAAGTCTTAGTAGGAGATACAGAAGCAGTGCAAATGTTGACCAAGTGTTTATGTAAAAATGTAGATAACTGGTTCTTATTTATTACTGACTCACCCTCTTGTTCTTGTTTCTGGAATCCAGCAATCAGGCAGACTTAAAAGAATGTATTAATTGCACAAAAATGATTTTGAAGGTTTTTAAAAAAGCCAAATCATTCCAAACAATAGGATTCTGCTGTCACAAGTTCCCTTTCGTCACTGTCCCAGCTCTGTCTGTAACTCCAACCAAAGCATGTTTTACAGGAGAAGTAGAATGGAGATAGAAAGACAGAAAATTAAGCTACTGGCTTTACTTGAAAGCACATCCCACTGCTGAGCTCCACATGCATTCCCCATGTCTCCACTACATATCAGAATGACACCTCAGTTATTTTTGCACAACTTTCTTTTTTCACTTAATGCAAAGTCGTTCGACCATGATGTTTCCTCACCATGAAGGTATAACTCTTACTATTACAATGGTTTTTATTTTCCTAAAGGCACACCAGGTATTGTTGGTCCCTGGGCTTCCAAGGTGTTAGCTTGCAAGTCATATGACTTTGTGAAAATATTTAGTGCGCTGAACCTCTTAAGTTGGTGATAGAATACAATGTAAAGAAAACAGACATATTATTATTTAATAATAGAAATGGCAAGTCCAAGAAGAGGAAATAGTCTGAAAAAGGATGAGTAAACATCTTTTCTGCCCCTGTCTTTTGTCACCTTGCATGTATATGAGAAAATGAAAGAGAAATCAGATTGATAGTGCCAAACAGAGATTCTTCTTTTCCCAGCATTTTCCAAGTGCCTGAGGCATGCCTCACCTATTCCCTTTGCAGTCTGGTTCCCCTACAGGCTGTTTATCTTCTTGGGTATACCACATTTTGTCACGCTGTATGTTTTGTAGCTTATCATTGCATCAGCAACAAGAGATAAATCAATCTATCTGAAAGACACATTCAAGGATTTTTGGTTATGATGGCTCTGATAATATAAAAGGGTTACCCAAGGAGCTTGTTTCCTGTTATTCTTCTACAGTTTCCAAAACTATATATGGTGACATGTGCTTTAAATAGCCCCAGTGGTGCCATCACTGAGCAAATGGAGAGGGTGAATCATGGGACTGTCAAGGGTGACTTAAGAAAAAGAGAAAGGAAGATTTAACTGAATTCCTGAGCCAGTGAGAGCTAAACCTCTTCTTTCTTTCACAGATTGCTAGCACTCTCATTGTAGCTGAAACCAAATCTTCTGGAATCTACAGCTGTGTGGCATCCAATAAAGTGGGAAAATCAGAAAGGAATGTCAGCTTTATTGTAACAGGTAAGACCTAGTTAGTCCCCACTAAAGCCAAACATGTTTCCTGGTCCTGGGATTGTAACTGTTAGGCTCTTGTGGCTTTTTCAAATGCTACAGTTTGAAAATTGGTGTAATGCACCTGTAAATTCATATCATGTAAATCTGTAAATTCATATCATGTAATCTGTAAATTCATATCATGCTTTTGGGTGATCTTGGAAAGGTTTGTCACAGCAGCTGATCTGTACTCATCCTTCCACCAAGTATCCAGCATGACACACGTTGCTCACAAATATAGCAACCTCTTTTTCCCCCTTTTGAATCACCTGGTCTCTGCAATCACTCCATACATGAAATTTTACTGTATTCTCATACACCAGTAAGCCAGTATCATGTGTGACATTGACAGTGTCTACAGCCTGATATCGCTGCCAACCAGGAGGTCTCACAGTATAGTGTCCAGAGCAGTGCCAGTGTCTGCAGGCAGCGTGGTGCTACAGGATGAGTGCCTGGGGTAACTGGGCAGCCCCTCACAGCTCTCAAGGACTATGGCAACTTGTATGTAGAAAAGTGGCAGGGTAAAAATTACAGAGTTCTGTTCCCTTTTCTAAGAAAGCCAACCTTGGATGTCATTTGGGCCACGGCACTGAGAATCCTCGCATTAGCTGCACATATGAACATGCTTCCAACTATTTTTCCATTGCAAGATGTGTTTAGATGTTCTCAGAAGAAAGTTGTTAAATGTTTGAATTCAGGAATTACTGGGAAAAAAACCCCAAAACAAGAAGTTTTTGAGAATAACTACTGCATGATTTAGCAGCATAATATCTGCACGTGCTATTACAAGGAATTTGTTTTCTGGCAGAAGATTTTATTCTGGTTTTGTTTACAAAGTGGTAGTACATAGAGCACTTAGGATGATGAGAACTTTCATGGTAGGTCATTAAAGAAATGTGATTCATTCAGAATCATAATCTTGAAAGTGAAATGAAAAAATAGTTTTAATGTATCCCTTTTAATTTTTGCTTTCTCATATATTTTTTGTTGTCAATCTTTTGCTTATCATTCTGATGAGTGATTTTTGTCTAACTCATTCTGCTAACACTCTGAGGTCAAAATAAAGTAGGTTCACACTCACTAGATATGCTTAACAGAGAAAGAAAACTTTTTTGAAAAATGTCCTCCCTCTGGATTTTGTGGACCAAAATTTGTATTTTTGAAATATTCTGACCAGCTGTAATAGAATCATAGAACACCAGGCTGGAAGGGACTTCAAGGATTATCTGCTCCAACCTTTCTTGGCAAAAGCAGTCTAGACAAGATGTCCCAGCGCCCCGTCCAACTGAATCTTACTGTCCAATGTTGGGAAATCCACCATTTCCCTGGGGAAACTATTCCAATGGCTGATTGTTCTCACTGGTGAGAATTTTACTCTTTATATGCCAACTCTTCCTTCACTGACGGTGGGTCTTTGTTTGCATCAACCCAGAGCTTTGTTCCCAGGGCCCAGGGTCCAACAGTGCTGGTAAAGACAGAAAGTGTTGAGAACCTCTGCCTTTTCAGTATTGCTGGTGACTAATTCAGCTCTCCTATTTAACAGTGGGCCAGTATTTTCCTTCTGTTTCTGTTTTTTGTTTCCCTACCTGAAGAACCCTTTCTTGTAGTTTTTGACGTCTCTGGCCAATTTCTATTCAAACTGAGCTTTTGCTTTTCTAACCGCATCTCTGCACACCCTGGCAATGCCCTTTTAGTTCTCAACTGGTATTTGTCTGCTTTTCCATCTGGTACACGACTCAGAAGCTCGTAATTAAGCCAAGGGGTGTCTCTTGCTTCGTCTGCTTCTCTTACCTTTAAACTGGTTTTATGCCTCCAGGAGGGCATTCTTTAAGAACTCCCAGCACTCTCTAGCTCCTTTATCCTCCATGGAAGCTTCCCACAACATCCTTCACAACTGAGCTCTGAGCGAGTTGAAGTTTGCTTTTTTATAATCTAAAAACTTTGTCTTAGTACTAGCTTTCATGGCATGATCATTGCCACTTGGGATCCTACTTCCTGAGTTCTTCAGTTTAAAGTCTACCTCATGACGTTGGACAGCCTGCTGCAGAAGATTCCCTTGCTTCTTCTAGACAGGTGGATCCCATCCTTCCCTAACAGGCTATAGTCACTGAAGAATGTCCTGATGTCATGAAAGCCAAAATCCTTACGATGACACGAGTCACAAAGCCGGAGTTGATTTACATTGCACATCTATTTCTGGCTGCACCCTTTCCTCTCACTGGTAAACAGGAAAAAGATAACTTGGGCACCAATACTTTTTGCTTGCACCCACAGGGCTTTTCAGCCTTCCTTGATTCTGCCCAGGTTCCAGCTTGTGATGTCATTCATGCCCACATGAAAAAGTAGCAGTGGATGGTAGTCTGTGTTCTTGACAGCACCTTTTAATATCTTGGACCTTAGGTTCCAAAGGCAGCACATCTCATGTGCCTCCCTGTCAGGCAGCAGACGGGCGCCTCAGTGCCCTTTAACAGTCACACACTACAAGCACTAATCATTTCTTCTTGTGGTATCCACTGTGTGCTACTGGTACAGTTTCTTCCCTGCAGACCTTGCTCATGGGTGTCTACAGCTGTTGAAGTTTCATATCATAACACACTTCCACAATTAGAAAGTGCCAATTATCTATAAATACAGAATTTTAGTAATAAGAATGAGAAGTATGAACAGGTAAGTGACACCTAAGCAGGTTGTCTGTTAAAATACAGAAATGAGAAGAATATCTGCATGTTCTATTAATGGATGTGACAGGAACATTTGGCACCTTGAATATGACTGCTGTCCCTGCTCTTGGATTAGTTTTGCTTTCCTCCCTATCCTTACACTGTGTCTGTTTGGACAGAAAGCTAAACAACAATGTATAATTCTCCATAAATTAACATGCCAGAGGTGCTGTATTCTCATCTTTATGTGAGGACTTCACATGTAACTTTGAGCAGTCACTGCGAGTCACTTACTGAGGCTGTTGCCCTTTTAATGTGCAAGATGACAAATCTGGCCTTTTCTAGCTCTTACTCATCAGTCTCCAAAATGCTGCCGGGAAGATCCTGAAACCAAATGAAGCTGTATTTTGATAGGCCCCATTCACTGTATCCAAATCTCACTTTCAAAGTTTTGACGGTTGTTTCAGATATTTCAGTGCAGTGACATGAAGGAATTAGTTTCCCTGCTTAGATCTCCAATTCTTAGATCTTGACCAGGGATAGAAGGAAATCCTTCTTCTTGATACCAGACCTTGCATTAGAACATACTGAATGTTATGACTTTCCTTTGAAGACTCTTTTATTGACTGGTGTTCAGAAAGAGGAGTGGCAGCTTTATTATGGCTTGGAAATTTATAATATATTGACTGGTGGCAAACCTTCTATGTAGGGTAGTGAAATGTGTTTCTCCTTTTTGTTCCTGGAGCTGAGTGCTTCAGTTGCATGACATGGAAAGTCCTGATCATCCGCTGATGTTCAATTGCACTGATTGAAGGCAGTTTAAACAATCCTGCTGTTTTGTCCTTTCAAAAATCAAGTAAAGCTCATTATTCTGTTTTGCACACATAGTGCATCAGTTGGGCTCCGTAGTGTAATCATAATTCTCCTCCATCAGGCTGATACCAAACTGCTGTGGCTGGATAACAGCCTGTTTTTCATGTCAATGAGACAAATTTGCTGAAAAACACACTGAGAGAATAAAAAATGGAGAGCTCTAAATGCTGGTGGATGTGAACAGGACACTATAAAGTATTTCCTTCTGATGAGTCCAAATCCAATACTTCAGGTCTTGCGTGACAGCTTGGGGATAGTTTGTCTTATGTTGTTGTGTCTGCTGGCACCATATGAAGCAAGCCTGAACTATATAAAAGTCAGCATTTAAAAGTGAGAGATGTGTATAAGCAGGAGAAGGCAATCCCTTGTAGGAAGGGGAGTTGCCAGAAAGGACTCCAAAGAGCAGAAGGAGACAAAGCCTGTCCTGAACAGGAATAATCTCTTCCCTTGGAGGTAATATCCTACAGGCCTTGTCCTGGGGATGAGAAAATGCACATGTGGCTGTAGTGGTGTAAGGAGTTTCTTTTCTATAAGAAGAAACCATTGGGAAGGGGGTGGGAAAGCAGAGCTTGTCCCAGCAACCCTGTTTTGGTGGTGGCATGTTCCACCCCTTCAAGGAAGAACAGATGTGCAAGAAGGTATAGCAAAGAGGACTCAGTAAGAACAAGCCCTTTCTTAAGTTATTGTAAGTTTCATTATTTCTGGGCTTGAAGTGAAACTTCTGTATGTGTTTCTGGGTGGTTGGAGAGTGGTATGATTTTATACGCTCTGCCTGAAGGTGTAGGACGTCAAGTCCATGGGTTATGGAGTAGCTCTCCTTTTCTATGGCCTCTGTCAGATGAAGGGCATTTTTGAGGTATTGTCACACCGACTTATTTCTAAGAAACTTTTGCTCAGAGTACAAAAGTAGCTGTGAGCCTTATATAAAGGTGATGAAGAAAGATGATTTCTGAAAGGTCTCCTGCTTGCTGAAACAGAAACAGTCTCTGGAACAACACCTCTATGCCAAATTTAACTCTGGTAGCCCCCTTTCCTCCAGCCTGCCCCTTTCCCTACATTTTGGGCTGTTTTGCTGGCACACAGCAGGCCCATGGGTGTGTTTGCAATTACAGAGGGTGAAACAGGAACAGCTCTGCCTTATCTCCCTGGCTTCCCAATGTCACTAAGCGCATTTTATTTTGAGATTCCTGATGGTGCTTGGCAAAGATAAACAAAATCTTCCATCAGGAAACCTGGGAGCTATTTCCACAGGAAGCTTCAAATCACTAAAGTAAATAAAACCGTTTTACATTATTCCCAGCCACATTATTTAGCTGGCCTGAGCCTGTAACAATTGGTGAGAGGTGTTATATATTAGAGGGCTCATAGCCTTTAAACAAATGATTCCCTTGGAACCCTGTGCATTTTGCTTTTGTCCCTGGATTTATTCAGAAAATAGTCTTTCTTCACAGAAGACACATCTAGGAAGAGCTCCAGACCTGACAACATGGAAGTAGTTGCAACTATATTATTCTCTTGGCACGCTACTCTTTTACGTTAAAAATAGTTCATTTGCCTCAGCCCCAGGGGATCTTTATCTTCATCTTAAGAGTTTTGCTTGGGACTTCCTAGCTTTCACTGAGCACTGGCATCTGTGAAAGTAAAAAATTAGCAGTATTTCAGACCCATACTCTGGCTTTCCCAACAGATATCAGAACAATTTGAGATGTACTGTGAGTAAGATGTACCAATTTCTTTCATCCAAATACTTCCCTGTGATCAAAACTTTGGACCTCTGATCATTTTTGTGTCTGAATTCCATGTTTTTTGACAAAATAAAGAGTAGGATTCACTTCATCTAACTTAAGCCTTACAGATAGGTATCTAAGCCTAAATTGGTCATGTAGGATCTCTTCACAATTATGTGTGAAGGAACTGGATCTGTGTAATTTGACTCATCTTAAGGCAATGGGTTGCATTGCCCTTTGGAGCCTGTGTCGCTCCATGGTCTGTAAACTTTTGCCCATACGCAAAACAACTATGTAGATGTCTACATTTTGATGGCTTAGGCTAAATATGCTGTAGCCCGTGTAAAGAAAGGTTTCATCTTAGTAGCACTTCCAGTGTTCTTAACTGAGATCGAAATCTGGTACCATGCACTCTTACATATCAAAAAACAATGTTGATGATTGTTACTCATAGATAAGTTACTAAATTTAAAGGGTTTTTTGCCGGAGAGAGGATAAAAGTGGATCCCAATGAAATGTAAGAGGAACAAGTCAATACACAGGTTTCAATATCCAATCTGTTAGTGTAACTGCCTCCACTAGGTTGATCTTCCGACTATACCCCTGAACTACAGCTGATGATAGGCGCACACTTCAATCCTACTGCAAGGACTCGATGAGTTCTACCAACAGAAATCAGGCCTCTCCCTGGAAGGCATCAACAGTCAGAGAAAATTCCAATTCAGGACTTGCAGGGGCTCCTCTACCCTATGCTTAACACTGAAGGCTAACTGTGGAAAAGAGGATAATAAGGGCAGCAACTGATGCCAGACTTTCAACAAGCAGAACTTTGTTTGGAAAGCAGCAGTGAGCAGGTCATGTTCATGGTCCCCTTGGTGAGGCAAGGCAGCTCAGTTTGCATTGTGGGGATTTAGGCAGAAGCTATCTGATGGATTGGTCAGTCAATGAAAGAGGTTACTGAAAGAAGATGTGAGATACTAATCACTGGAGATCTATTCTTACGCATCACTCTTATGTGACATTAAACCCAAAGCAACATTGATGAGCATGGAACTGAATGAAAGATGATGTTGAGCTGTTCATGCTCTAAGAGGCAAGAAAAGAAGGCATAATTCTCCCTTATGAAAGACAAACCCATTCTTATGATTTTGAGTCAAGTTCACAGCCAAGTGCCGTAGCAATTAGCAGTGAAAAAACAATTGAAAATGGCCAAAGTCGATGTCACTTGACTGAGAAGGAAATGACTTTATCAGAATATTGGCTACAAATAAACCCAGAGAGGTTGCACTCTAGGAGTAAAACTTGGAAGTGCTTTCTCTCAGGAACTTGCTTCTGCTTTCGCTGAGGTCAATGGTGTAAGTCACCCTTGCTGGAGCGATGAGCCCCAGGTGGAGGCGACAGGGAGCCAGTCCTCACTGCCACGGGTCTGCACCGCTCCCCTGGTGGAGGAAGCTACAGTAACATTACAGCTAACTGCAAACGTGACTTTTTCAAGTATGGCTTTATATTGTTGGCTAAATTACTCCTTCCTGAACTATTGGCTATGGAAAATGCTTGTGAAAACTAAAGTTGTATAGTTAGTGACATGATCACTGATTTCTCTCAGGTGGAAATATTATTCACCTATGTTTAGTGTCAAGCAGCCTGAATAGAGTGATCTTCATCTGAATGCTGTTCACACACAGCCAACCACTTAGGCCAGAGGGTAATATTTCTGCTTTCCTCAAGTGGCTGGCACACTTTAAATGCATGAAGGGTAAATACCTCTGTTCCAAGGGAACTCTCAGGCTTGTAATCACAGATCCAGCAATTTCTCAGGATTTGAAGCATTTGTAAGAAATAAGACATAATTTGTCTGAATACTTAGGAATAACAAGAAAACAATATAACCAAACATGATGAGCTGCAGTATTTTTCTACTGTCCTCTTGAGATTCATTTTCTTTCGTGCAAGCTGGAGCTGAGATCAGAATTTTCCTCCTTTTTCATAGTCCCACTGTGCTGTCTTTAAATAATTCTCTTTTGGTACCTTGCCCCAGTCTGTCTTAACTTGGCATAACACTTACACAAACTCATTACTTCCAAGAGTGACTTCAGATTACACTGATGTCTGAGCCCAAGTGTCTCACAGCTCCAAGACAAATTATAAGAATAGCTGGAGCCTAGCATATGAAAGGAAAGATTAGAGACTTCAGCAGGAAGACAACAACATTGATTAGTACAAAGGCTTCCTGATAAAGGGGAAAACATATGCCATATGAAATTTGGCTCATTCATTTCATATAAACTAAAAAGTGTTCTTGATTTTTGACAGATGTACCCAGTGGATTCCATATTAGTTTGGAAAAAATACCCATTGAAGGAGAGAATTTGATATTGTCCTGTTCGGCCAACAAATTCCTGTACAAAGACATTGATTGGATTCTACCGAGGACAGTTAACAATCAAACGAAAGCAAAAAGGTCTCTCAAAAAGGAGTACTCTGTCACCCTCACTCTGACCATCAAGAATGTTTCCCTGGCACACTCTGGCACCTATGCCTGCCGAGCAAGGAACATATACACGGGGAAAGAAGTGCTTCAAAAGAAAGACATTACAATCAGAGGTGAGCACTGCAACAAAAAGGCTGTTTACTCTCGGATCCTCAAATATAAAAGCACAAGGAATGATTGTACAACACAAAGCAATGTAAAACATTAAAGGACTCGTTAAACAGTAACAGGTGTCTCATATCATCTTGATTTTTTATTACTGTTGCTACCTTCCAGGCCATGAGGTGATGCACATTCCCCCATGGGTTGGATGTAGGAAGAATAGCAAAAAAATCATAACACGTGAGCTTCCAGTTGAGTTCAGACGGGTGTTTTCTGCTTTGACAAGGCACGTGGAAGCTGGGGTTTGGAAGATCCCCTGTGCTACATTTTGCATATTGTTATTTTTTCTCTTGCTGTCTCCTACTGAGCGATAAGGAAAACTCTGGATCAATCTTTTCTTCCACTTTGATATCGGCCTCGTCAAAAGTGTCAAAGCTGAATAAACTGATTAACCTTAAAAACTGCTGTTTTCAGTCAACAATGGACATTTAATAAGTTAACTTGAACGTGCGGAATGAGCACAATTCAGTTTGAGATTGACTGGACTATATATTTTTTATTTTAATCTGATCTTGATGGACTTATAAATATTACCTGCTGAGCAAGTTCTAATGCTTATTTATTTGAAATTATTTTCTACACTAAAGTACATTAATCTTAAAAAGTATCTTCTAAAAGAAGTATGCAGGGAAGAAATAAAAATGTTGATATAATGCACAGACCTATCATATCATTTATAATAATTATGATTTTAAAACTGGCAGACGTGAACCGTGTTTCTCCAAATAAATCCAGGTAGACTTCCAGTTGCTGTGTTGGTCGATTTTTAAAGTCAGTTCTGCACTAATGTAAAAAGCTACTGATAAAAGTGTAAGTATTGCTCCTGGCCTGAAGGTTCAGGAATTTGTAATGTTGTAATTATTTTATTAAATGAGAAATATTACACTAACATGACTGACAAGGTTGCAGCCAGCACAGTGAGTTGTTTAATATGTTTTGAAAAATACAAATTCAAAATTGAAGCCATTAAAAATATTCATTGCTTTTGGTATGCAAATGGCAATTGGATTTATTATGGGAATTAAGAACCAGACAGGGTGTTGAAGGAGAATTAAGGGCAACCTAAGACTTCCTTGTGAGCTTTCCCCCTTTTTATTTCCTTCATGATGATTTTGCTATGAAGTATTTCTGTGTATTATAAATGCTGTATAAGGAAGAAGTTACTATTTTTAATAGATCTGATAACTTTATTTTTTTACAATACATAGCTTTTATTATTTTTGGTTACACTTATGATTGATCATTTATATAGCATTTACATAAGACATTACAAAACAGACCATAGTGACCAAAATAGCTAAAGCAAAGGAACAAAGTGGCTGTGCTTCTAAAATAGAGGGTGACAACATGACAGTTTCTTGCGCTTGGGAACTCACCAGACTATTTCCTCCTTTAGGTATCAAGACTGTGTCCCACGGCTAAACTTGTCTTTCACGTGGGAATTGCTTTTGTCAAGTGTGAAAGGGTAAACAATAGCATTTCCCCATAATGCCAGTTTCACGGAGCCTAAAATGCTTAGAAAACAATTGATAACCTGGAAGTTGTCAGAGTAAAGAAAAGAATAATCATTTATATCTTGAAATGTCACCTATAGCCTGCTTGCATACAGTAGCTCTTTTGTTCATTATTAGTGTGATGGCTTCCAGAAACAATGTTCTTGCAAAGTGATCTGGCTCTCTTTTTTTTTTTTTTCCTAAAACATGCCTAAAAAGCAAGAGAAATCAGTGGTGACTGCTTAAAAACGGGGCAAGTGCGCTCTTTGGCATTTGCAAGTCTTCAGAAGGGTTACAATACAGAATCCCCTTTTTTGCCAGGCTCTTTTGTGAGAAGACATTTGATGGCAAAGCGGGCGGTGATGACAGGACGTTATGAATTTCCCATGGTCTTGGGAGCCGGAGCATGGTGACTTGCAGCAGCCAGTTGCCAGGCAATAGGAGTTTGGTTCGGAAAAAAGAAAAAGAGATGTGGCTATTAGACTGTTCCTCTGTGAAATTGTTGTGAATTGTGATGATGTATACCACTGCTGGGTGGACGTCCTGACAGCCTGGTCTTGACTGTGCTTGAAGGGCCACGCTGTGCAAGGATGTTGTAACACTCGATGTGGCTGCCCATGTTGGGAGACACAGACAAACCTCACTGGAAACGTTTGAGGAAAGCAGTTCTTGGTGGCTAGATAAAAACTACTGATGTCACTTTTGATGTCCTCAAATGACTGGAGAATCTCATCGGTTTGGGGAGTTTCTCTGCCTTTTGCTGTGTAATATATTATTTAGGGAGAAAGATGTGAATTATCTCTTTTTTTAAAGGATTAAAATTAAAGCTTGTATTTATATTTTTGTACTGATTAATAAAAATAAGTGAACACGCAACATAATCATAACAAAGGGCAAAAATAGGTGGAATGCAAAAATAAACCCCAAAGTGAAAAAATTGTAATGTTTTCACTCTGTGACCTCCCTGTTGCTCCCCTGGGCCAAACTCTGCCTACAATGAAGCTCCTCAAGGTAACTGAGAGCAGAGTTTGGCCTGGCAAGGCAGCATTTGTGGGCAGGCACCAGGGCTGAGGATGAGCCTGGGGGGCTGCCCTGGGTGCTGAGATGTTCTTGCTGGTGGCCAGGGCAGCCCCTCGGTTTGAGTGAGCAGGAAAGGGTGTTGGAAACTGCCCCCCCTTGGCTTCACTGTAAAAATGAATGGGAGAAATGAGTGGTCTGCAGAAGAGAATAATCCTCAGGTTGACCAAGTCCTTGAAAAATCAGCTGACTGCAGCAGAATAATTGTTGAAAGTATGTGAATGGTGATTTAAATTTTAAGCAAAAAAAAGTTTTTTCTTAATATGAAAACCCATCTTTAGTGTATGGCTATAAACAAATTAAAATTAATCACAAGTAACTCACAGAATGTGTGATTTGCCTTTGTTCTGTCATCTTGTTTGCCTTCATTTTGGATGTCTGGGCTCGGGTGTCCATCAGGGACTATTGATAAATGTGAGCTCTTCTCAGCGTGCATATGTGGACATGTATCAGATGGTACCTGTTCATAGACAGTGTTGTGAAAAATGAAACTGTGCAAAATCAGGTGGGGTATCAATGGGAAGAGGGCAGTCTTCTTGACTGCAAGGCAAACACTGTTGATCATGTCATTGCGAAAAATTTACTTTACAGCCTCTCTCATGAGCATTACTCTATGGGAAGAGAGAATAAATTGTCTACTACACTGTAAACAACAACAAAAATATAGCACTGTGTGTGGAAATTACAGACTTGCAGGTCAGAAAAGCCCAAACTGGTCACGGCACAGTCCTGACTATGTTGGAATTAATTTCAAGGGATAAAAACATAACAAAGCCTACTTTAAAAGTGCTTTTAATACTATGGGGTTCATGCACTCTGCATTAGCTGGTGGAACATACATAGGTGCTTAATTTTTCTGGAGAGTTTTTGTTTACAGCTGGTAACAGAATGATTGTGAAGATAGAAATATCTTGACAGTCAGTTTTTCTGAAAGGGTAGATAGATCTTTCAAAGACAGAATGTCAGAAATTCAGCTGTTACAGTACTTGAACTTGGCTTATCTGTACCTATTGCAGTCTTAAAGAAAATATTTGCAAAGAGTTGGTTTCTGCTTTGTTTTGTTTCATATTTTGAACTGTGTAATCTTACTGTGTTAATAATGGCTGATTCTGGAAGTGTCCTTGAAGGGAAAGATTGCAAATAATCACTTCTTGCAAGATCGGGGACTTTGGGGAAATCTGCAGAGCATCTGCATCTGTGAGATTGCTTGGGACCATCCCAGATTTTCCATCACTGCTTTAATGGAACCAAAATACCAAGAAGGATAATATGAGAGTTGTAAATGTCACAGAAAGACGTTGCCATGTAACATGCATAAATATTGCAAATATCTTGATCTTTGTCAGGACAGCCTTTGGCTCTGTACAAAATGGTGGAAGGAGTGGTAAAGGTTTGAAATGACTGAGAAAGATTGGCTGTTTTGATTCATATAGGAATAACACTAACATGATGTTTATAGAGTGTTTTTGAAATGCCCTTCTGGGAGGCCCTTGAGAAGAAACAGAAGAGATGAGACATGCTTCCAATACTCATTGTCACTGACTGTCATGGAAATGTGCTTTATTGCATTGTGGTCATATGAATGTCTGTAAATCAAAGTAGAACAGGAGTGGTGTTGGTATGCTGTGTGGTCTGCTAGCACTCAGCTTTGGTCCCTGCCGTCAGGATTTCCAGTGCCTGTGGGATGCCAGAGGACATGGGCACATTTCTCACCAACGCAGTTTTGGCACATGGGCTGTGGTGTGGTTTGGCCAAGCCTTGTTATGTTCAGCCAAATATGTGAAATGCAGAAGTGGAAGAATTTATGAAGACTTTGGGACGTGTAACACAATATTTCTGTGCTTATGATTTCTGGGTTTAGATGATATGAGTTTACTGAATATGATTTGTAACTGTACTCTTTAAAGTAAGTAAATGATAAAAGTCACATTCATGGGTATCGTGGTGTACAAAGTCTCATGGTGCTGTCAGTGTCACAGAGATGCTCTGCTACAAGTGTGTCCTGCTAATTGTTAAAAACTTTGGTGTCGCAGTTTGTTTCTCTTGATGATGCAAAGCTCTGAGCTCTCCGAGAAACTCTCAGCTCTCCTAGAAACTCATGGCTTTTGATAAACAAATATGGTTGGTAATGGAACTGAGGAAATCTTTGAAATGCTGTCATCATTGGGTCTTCACAACTTGTTCATCATAACTTGCTATTGCTGAGTAATGAGAGTACACACCAAACACTTTAGGAAACTGAAATGGTAAATAAAATCTGTGAACAATGAACTTGGTAGAACAGCCATAGCAATCTCTAACATCAGTAAAATGCTGGTAGGGAAGATAATTAAACCCCCACAGTTACAAGAATGTAAAACGGAGGTGTTGTTTTGTCTTGTAGCTCAAGAGGCACCAGCCCTGCTGCGGCACCTTACGGATCAGACAGTGAACACCAGTAATTCTGCCATACTGGAGTGCCAGGTTCATGGCATCCCCGAGCCCCAGATATCCTGGTTTAAAAACCATGTGGAAATACAGCAAGAATCAGGTGAGAGCTCTGTGTACTCACCTACCCTTTGCAGCCTTCTTATTTACCCATCTGCTTTAGGTAGCTATTTGCAGAGTCATTGGCATTGGTACCTGGATGTGAGGAAGGAGAATCGCCCAGGCATTACAGGGGGGCAGGCAGCAGCAGGGGTGCTCTCAGTTATTCCATCTCACCCCAAAACCTCAGCCAGCCTGTAGGTGTGGACACAATAGGTCTCTATGGAGTCAGTGTAAAAATTATAGCTCTCAATTTGCATCTTAGAAAAATCATCTCCACAGAAACATACTTCTCTCAATTTACTATAGAGGGAGCCTAAGGATCAGATGTCTTGGCCAGCGTACAGCTAGACAGGAGAAAACCAAGCTTGTATGATGTGTGTAGGGGTACCAGGGGTGTCTGTGGCTGGGTATGGAAAGTCTATTCTTGATTCACCAGACTAAATCCAAAACCAAAACTTGCCTGTTGGCAGCAGAGGAATCCAGGTCTTACACAGCAGAAAGGAACAACTTCCCAGGTGGCATGCTGTGGCTACAGGAAAACTCTGGGATTTGTTTACTGCTGTGTCTGCAATGTGGCTTCAAAGATCAACTAAGGCTATGTATCCAGCACTGCTGACACCACAGTCATGGAAGTGTTCCTTGGCAATTGCAGGTGTAAATGAATGATGAGGGAAAAGGCAAAACCTTTCTCATGGGAATTCATTCACATTCGGATCAGAAACACACAGTAAACTAGTGTTGCAGGCTCAGCAAAAATGTTCAAGGAGGTTTGGTCTATAGGTACTTGCATCCTAAGTGTAGTCTTTCAATAGCAATGTTTTAGAAAGTTTGTGTTTATGGTTCTGTCCTGCGTTATTGGAAATCACCATAGAGTGAATAAAGGCAACTGGGAAAAAATCTAAGGATTTCTCCAAGTGAGTTGTGAGCCTGTGCAGACTTGCAGCCCAGGCACTAAATCTAGAGCCAGATTCCATAAAGCTTTACAGTGACCACATTGTTGTAATGTGCATTATTAACACTCCCCTCTAAAATGGATGCTATGTGTTTAACTTGGGTGTGAAGCAACACATAAAGTTAGTAGCCAGAAAGAAGTCTTTAGAGGGCAGGCCAGAGCACTTTATTTAGGTGCCTGAAACAGATGGTGGGAATACATTTTGATGGGATGGTAGTTCTGATGGAGGCAAACTCACAAGTGTGTACTTGACTGCATATTTCCTGGCTATGTGATGCCTTAGAGGCAGTCCTGAGGCCAAATCTGCTCCCTGCCTCTTCCTTACTTGCTGGAGTACTGCCCAGGCTGGCTTCTGGGCTGGCCTAGCTGGAATAAACAAGATGTTGGAAGCTGCAGGTAACTCTTGTGTTTTAAGTCACACCTCTTGGGATTTCTTTTGCTAGCTGGGGTCCTTCTGTGAAGGGGCTTGTTGTTCCATGTCATATGAACAAGTGAGATTTGGAGTGAACCTTCTGCCCACATGGCCAGTGTGGATGCATGGAGCTGGATCCTGGAAGCTTGAGCTGCTTCTGGGACAGACCTGCGCCTGCAAGTGCAGTAATTAGACCACCCATTTTCCAAAAGCTGAAGAACTCACCTGGATGACAGTATAGGCACAGTGCTAATCAATATACACAGTACCAGGTGTTTCCAGATCATTCCTTTAGGCTGAGCTTTTTCACTAACACAAGTGCTTTGTAAACACTGATTTCCAAAAGATTCCCAGAACATCCAAGTGTATTTGGCTTTCCTGCAGCTAACATTGTGCTGTGCAATCTGCAGCTCAGATTTCTTTTCAGAAGAACTTAAAGCAGATATTATTACACAAGGGCCTGTTTTTGTTTATATCCTGGCTCCCTTTCATTGCAAAATATTTCATTTCACAGGAATAATTTTAGGGCCCGGAAGCCGAATGCTGTTTATTGAAAGAGTAAAAGAGGAGGATGAAGGACTTTACCAGTGTGTAGCCACCAACTTAAAAGGGTCCGTGGAGAGTGCAGCATATATCACAGTACAAGGTAAAGCACAGCTTTAAATGGGAAGAGCAAGCTTGCCAGGGTGATGTTCTTACTCAGGCTGGAAGCATGGGGATATGACTTGGGACTCATGTGGTGATCTCTGAAGGCAGCAATTTGAAGGAAGTCCTAGCAAAGGAAGTGTACCAGGTTGGAAAGGAAGCCTAGCAGGAAATGCTAACTCAGAGCGTGTTTACACTGACCTAAAAAGAAGAATTGCTTCACCCAACAAAGATCACGTCAGGGTAGAAGACAAATGTAAATTTAGTATTGTCAAAACAAACAAAAACCAGAATAAGGAACACTCTCCTACTCACTCATTTTCCCATTTCAGTTTAATTCCATAGAAATTAGAGACCTGGGATATTTTCATTTGTTTATTTTCAAAGTAAAGCAAACTGCCAAATTGGACAAGAAGATTTTAGCCTAGCAATAGCTACACATGCATTTGTCAAAGGTACTTGTTGTAAAAAGTAGGTATGATCTAGTTATTTCTGTAACCATTACTTGAATAATTTTGCTATTTATTTAAATGTCCGCGTTGTTCTGCCTCCTGCCAAGCTTGACTCAGGCCTGTGGCAGTGACTTCTGTCAAGAAATATAACATTGCATAGAAATAATGTTTATTCATTGACTCTTCAGTTTCATGGAATTCAGTTTCATAAACCCTTTTGGTTCATATATTGTGACATAAGAGAAGTAGGTTGACATTTTGCATATAAGTCAGTACCATGTATGAACTGAATTTGACATAACCTATCTTACTGATCACATCTGTTGAGTAAATAGTTGTAAATGCATTTAGTTTCTTTTTATAGAAGAAAATTTGACTACTACCAGCCTCTCAGGAGGGATTATGTCTTTTTAGATATTCTCATACAGCTACTACATGTATCAGAATACTACTGAGTATTTGGAAATTACCCTACAGCAGAAGGCAATTACAGCTAGTAAATCAGTATTGATTTTCTGCCATGAGTGTGTTAGCAGTCTCAGTTAATGGTGATTGCTGATGATACAATGATAGTTTTACTTTAAAAGATCTGGGATAAGTACAGGTACATGTGGACTGGCCAAACTGCTCTTATCTAGGAGTTAAAAACACCTGTCTCCCAGTGCTAAGGTTTTTATGGCTGCTATAATAGCTAAAAGAATAACTTGTGTTAAGTGCTTATTGTCCAATGCATCCTACTAATTGGTAGTCCCGGGCAATGTATTGATTTTTAACATCATTGTAGCTTGGCTATTTATTACAACCACAAGCATTCTGTCAGATGGCTTCTAGGAAGTCGTATCTCCTTGTCTGTGATTCAGAGGAGAGGAAAGAAAGCAGCCAGGAGGGCTTCTTCTCTGGTTACATGTCCTGAGAAACCACTAGCAATGTTCTTGTGTGACTCCTATGGGAGCTCTTAGATAAACAAAAGATGAAGACTACCATATTTAAATTAATAGCTTTGATACTGGATAAGAACAAGAGAGAGAGTTTGTCTTATCTACTATGACCAAGGAAAATGCCTTTCCACCCTTTCTTTTCCTATTACATGAAGGGACATCGCTACAGTTTTTTCACTAGTTCCTACATTGTTCTCTAGGGTCTGTGTCTCTCCCAGGGAACAGCAGCTTCTCACCCGATCCCTGAGCCTGGACAACGTCAGGGTTTAAACGTGAGGCTCTCTCTAGGCTTTGCCACTTGCTTGTCTTTCTGAGAAGTACAGACCCTGTTACCATGAGCATCAAACCTTCCCTCCATCCCAGGGGCTCTCGGAGCATGGGGCTGCAGATCAAAGGAGCGGAGCAACACCTTGTGTCGATGGCCATGTTTAGCAGATTGGAAGAGTAGTTTGTGAATAAGTCAGGAAGGAAACTGTCTGCTCTCTTTATTTCCTCTGAAAAAGCATTCTTATACTCACAGATAAAACAATGTGTTATTTTTGTATCTGAGATGGATGAATGGAAGGTGGAATCAAAGGGCCGTCTTTAAATAATCACAGCCCATGTTTGGTTTGGAAGCCGTGCTTGCTGGGCTGTCTGAGAAGGAGAGGGGATGCGTTTGTGGACATGTCAGAGCAAGCTGTCTGCTTGCCCTTGGCTGAGGAACTGAAGAGGCAGCAAATCTGTAAAGATGGAACCAGAATAGCAAATGGCTGCCAGAGCACCCAGCAGATGGAGGGAAGTGTGTCCCGAAAGGCCATGGCACACAGACTGCTGGGCATGGGGGGAACACAGGCTTTCTTTGGCAGCTCTTCTTCTTCAGCTCTGCTCTCTGAGTAGATGATTTGCCATGAAATTCCTCGGCATCTCTGAGCACGCATCCCAGTGCTCCACTGCCGTGACCATGGGATCGCACGGATTAAGCAGGGTAAATCACATTGGTGTATGTATGAGGGATGCTTTGTGTGCAGCAGAGTAGAGTTGCTGCCCCAAGCATTGCTTTTTCCCTTGACAACTGAACTGCACTTTGATGTTTAGAGCTGCAATCCTAATGACAGAGCCCATGCTATCCCAAGCCTTGATATCATACCTGGAGGAGTCAACACAATAGTACAGGTTCTTATCTGCACATGGCTGCATGGTCCTGGTGGCTCCTGTTGCTGCTGAGATAGAGAAGCTGCTGTTAGTGGCACTTCTTCATTTGCTCCCTCCTTGCCTCTCTGCAGCACTGCAAGGACACAGGATGGAGTGGGAGGATTTCGGAGGGGCTCTGGGACAGGAACGAGGCTGCTACTTGCTGCAGCAGATCAGGCGGTTGGGACAGTATTGCACATGGGCTAAAGTCTGTGTGTAATGAGGTAGCTGGTGGGTAAAAGTCTGGGAGGGGTGTAAGGTGGAGCCAGAAATCTTGGGCTATTTGGCAGAGAAAGAGATTTACAGCTGTGTACAGCCTCTCCAAACTCTGTTAATCCTGACCTTTTCTGAGTGTTCCTGCCTGTTCTGCCTCAAATCAAAACTTTTCATACCCAGCTGGGAGGCACCCAGCTAGCTCTGGATGCAAGGCTTTTAGCAAGACTAGGAGCCAAAGAATCACAGAATCATGGAATCATAGAACACCAGGTTGGAAGGGACCTCAAGGATTATCTGCTCCAACCTTTCTTGGTAAAAACACAGTCTAGACAAGATGTCCCAGCACCTTGTCCAGCTGAATCTTCAAAGTGTCCAACACTGGAGAATCCACCACTTTCCTGGGGAAATTATTCCAGTGGGTGATTTTGTCACTGTGGAAATTTTTCCGCTTGTGTCCAATAGGAATTTCCTCAGGAAGAACTCATACTCACTATCCCTCATCTTTTCCCTGTGACTCCTTGTAAAAAGGGAGTCTTCATCTTCTTTGTAGCCACACATTAAATGCTGGAACATGGAAATAAGGTCTCCCCTGAGCCTTCTTTTCTCAAGGCTGAACAAACCCAGTTCTCTCAGACTTTCCTCATACAGCAGTCCTTGGATCATCTTTGTGGCTCCAATCTGGACCCTCTCCAGCCTGTTCACATCTTTTTTGTATAGCGGGGACCAAAACTGAGCACAGTATTCCAGGTGTGGCAGGACAAGCAATGAGTAGAGTGGGATAATGACATCTTTATCTCTTCTGGTGATTCCTTTGTTAATGTAACCCAGCATTCTGTTGACTTTCTTTGCCACAGCAGCACACTGTTCACTCACATTGGGCTTGATGTCCACCAGGACCCCCAGGTCTCTTTCCACAGAGCTGCTCCCCAGCTGGGTAGATCGCACCCTGTGCTGCACACTTAGATTGTGTTTTCCCAGGTGCAAGACCTTGCACTTGTCCTTGTTGAATTTTGTAATGTTTCTGTTGGCCACTCTTTCACCCTAGCCAGGTCATCCTGCAGAGTGGCTCTTCCTTCCAAAGTGTCTGCTTCCCCAGTCAGTTTGGTATCATCAGCAAACTTCATCAGGGTACACTTGATCCCATCTTCCAGATCACTCATGAAGATACCAAACAGTGTTGGGCCCAACATTGATCCCCGGAGGACCTCACTATTGACAGGTCACCAGCTGGAAAAGGAGCTATTTATCACAATCCTCTGGGTGCAGCTGATCAGCCAGTTCCCCATCCACTGCATGGACCACTTGTCTCGGCCATAATACATCAATTTCTCTAAGAGAAGGCAGTGAGAAACATATCAAATCTGGTGTTCGATAACCAAGCCCAAACCCAGATTGAGGAAGTGCTTTCTGGTTGCCTAATTTAGCTCGGACATTTCAAGGACAGCACATTTGCTTCTTTCACTAACTCCTCGGTAGCACAGGGTAGTGGTTAAGGAGTTGCTGTCTTCCACCCCAGGACTGGCAGTACTGTGCCTCAAGGGTGTTCTGAGTCCTGCCATATGAAGCAGCAGCCGTAAATGAACCTTCAGCCCCTCTAGGTTTTGGTGAATAAATGTCAGAAACTATTACTCAGCATCTGCACGTGTGCTGTTCAGGAGCAAGAGCAGGGCATCCATATGTAAAAGGAAAGGCTGATGCCAGAGGGTAGGCAAGCTGCATTAGGCTGTATCATTTCTGTCATCACAATGTCCCATACCTAAGTCAAGCCTT
>JANHGB010056827.1:0-13396 GCA_026283785.1 Coracopsis vasa
CCTTAGTTACTGGACTGTTCTTATCTCAACCCGTGGGAGTTACATTCTTTTGATTCTCCTCCCCATCCCTCTGGGAGCTGGGGAGAGGAAGGGTGGGGGGAGTGAGAGGGCAAGCTGCGTGGCTGACTGAGTTTAAACCGCGACAGAAGGAAACAAATTTTGCTTCTAGGAAATTGCAATTTGGGAAACATTCTTCTAATGAGGGAAAAATAAAAACAACAAATGGAGTATTCAAAGGAATCAAAGAACTTAATGAAAAACATGGGCTGTTGTTGAATAATATGACATAGAATCCCAGACTGGTTTGGGTTGGAAGGGACCTTAAAACTCATCCAGTCCCAACTCTCTGCCATGGGCACGGATACCTTCCACTATACCAGATTGCTCCAAGCCTTGTCCAACCTGGCCTTGAACACTGCCAGGGACGGAGCAGCCACAGCTTCTCTGGGCAACCTGTGCCAGTGACTCACCACCCTCACAGGGAAGAACTTCTGAAATCACATCTCAATCTCCCCTCTGTCAGGTTAAAGCCATTGCCCCTTGTTTCTACAGTCCTTGATGAAGAGTCCCTCTCCAGCATCCTTGTTAGCCCCCCTTCAGATACTGGAAGGCTACTCTGAGATCTCCACACGGCTTCTCTTCTCCAGGCTGAACAGCTCAAATTTTCTCAGCCTGTCTTCATATGGGAGGTGCTCCAGCCCCTGATCATCCTTGTGGCCTCCTCTGGATTTGTACCCCCAGCTCCATGTCCTTCTTAAGTTGGGAGGACCAGAACTGTACACAGTACTCCAAGTGGGGAGTTGTCTGAGATTACAATTGTCTGTGTTGTCTTGCTCCCCTTTGGTCTGTCCCTAGGTTGGTGCCTAAGACAGTGATTCCACTTTTACTGGGAAGAGCACACTTTTCTTAGCAGCAGTGACTTCAGAGATATTCCTAGAATAGTGGTTTTTTTGTAGGTTTTTTTCCCCTGCATGTCATTCTTTCTATGAGAAGGTCTGAATTTTCAGTAAATAGTCCTTGAAATTATATGGACTCGCTCCAACAGCTCCATGTCCTTATGTTGAGGACACCAGAACTGCAAACAGTGCTGCAAGTGGGGTCTCACAGGAGCAAAAGAGAGGGGCGGGATCACCTCCTTCGACTTGCTTTGGTTTGTTTTAGGTACCTGTGTATCAGAGCACTGAAATTTCAGCCTCTTCTTTTGGAGCCATCTGCATTCCTTAAGGTAAGCTGACCTGAGGTGCTGCTCATCACCTGTAAATGTGTAGGATTGAAACCTCCTCTGAAGAAAACAGGTTGCAGTGGAAATAGGATACATTGTACTGCTGGAAATTTGGTTCCACAGAGGTGCCAGGTGCATGGTTGAAATGTCTTTCCTTTTGCTGTAGAAGAGGAGCCCATCTTCCCAGTACACATTCTGTGATAATAGTAGAAATAAATTCTTTTTCCCTTGGATTCAAATACCACCACTTCCAGTGAAAGAAATCACACCAGTGAAAAGGTCTGTATAGCTTGAAATAGTTTAAGGCTCGTAAATCCTTTAGGGATCAGGTTCATTTACCTGAATATACTCCATACTGAATAAGAATTGCTTCATAATACTTCTGGCACTTGAGGCGAGAGGAACATGCAGGACTCTTTCAGCTACATCAATGAACTTCTGTCCGACCTTTGATGTAATCTTTCTGCTATAGCTTCATTGTAAATGGAATGGGGGGAAAATATCAAGTACTGCATCTCATTCACAGAAGTACTCTGAAGTTAAATTCCTCATTATAAAACATTTTTAGATCCCTGGAGGGAAGAGAGTAGAATTGCAAGCTACTAGTCACATACATTGCATATAGGAAGGAGATGGAAAGTTACATACACTTACTGTATTATAATATACACTATCCAATGGACTGAGTCTAAATACAATAGCTGAACAAAAATGTGTTAGCTCATTAGGTTTCAATGGAATAAAACTGGGTTGGAAGTAGGTATTTTACTGAAAGAATTTGAAATAAAAGTACTTTTGAAAGAGATGCTGAACAAAGACAAGACCTGAAAGAAGTGCAGGATGGTTTGTATGTGTGGACACAAAGGGACATGCCCTTCTTCCTAAGTGGTCTGTGTTGAACCTATTTTCTGCAAACAAGTTTACAGACATTGTAACTGTATCCAGGTGCCTAGCACACCCCTAGGTACAAACATTTTCAATATGTAGTGGCTACATTTTACAGAACGGTAGAATCCCAGACTGGTTTGGGTTGGAAATGACCTTAAAGCTCATCCATGTTCCAACCCTTTGCCATGAGCAGGGACACCTCCCACTAGACCAGGTTGCTCCAAGCCCCGTCCAACCCAGCCTTGAACACTGCTGGGAATGGGGCAGCCACAGCTTCTCTGGGCAACCTGTGCCAGTATCCTTTCCACATTTCCAGTGTGGCAGTTGAGGTTTATCAAGGGATTATCAAGGACTCTTTTTCAGGGATTGTAGTGTCCCCATTAGCTGATTACAGCCAGAACAGGGAGGGTGGGAGAAACTTCACCATTCAATGAAGGTTATGTAAATTCTGTTGAAGAAAGGCAGGGAGAGCTCAGCTGCCATTCATTTTGGCTGTGCTGGTGGGGCAGAAATCAAAGGGATGGGCTCACCTGTACTTACCTGTGTGGCTGCTGCCTGTTAGAGGGCATGAGGAAGATAATGTGAAAGGCAAGCATACCTAAAGCGTAAATCCATATGCAAGCAGGTAATGCAATTTTTACAGTTTATCAGATTCCCATTCAAATCACTGAATAGCTCATTATGTGCAAGGATTTGTAATATCTGTAGAAAAGAAGTAGTGCAGTCGTATTTTAATCTCCTTGCCTCACTGCTGCATGTGTTTTAATGGCTTTGAGCATCTTCCTATGTTAATGCTAGAATGAGCAATGGAACAGTATGCACAACTTCAATTTAAACCACTTCAATGATTAATGTTTAATTGGTTCTTGCAATTAACTCATTCCCAGTGGCAGTGGCACTGGTACTGATATAAGGCTGTAAGACTTGTTTGGATCATTGAACTCTTGGTGTGTGTTGCCATAAAATACAGTAAGAGCTGATTTGTTCTTGAATAAAATAAGATTAGCTTGACTCTGCATACTGAGAAAGTTCAGTATAATTGCAGTATTACTTTCTAACCAGGAACTGCTTCACAGAACTTCTGTTAGCTATTTAATGGATTTATTTATGATTGGGGAATGAAAAAAATCGAAGTACTAACAAGCATGTATAATCTCTGAAAAAGGATTTATTTTTCTTTAATAACAATCAATTTAGGGTTGGTTGGTTTTTTTTCTTTTCTTTCTCTCAGACTGATTTCACTGGGACTACTTAAGGATTCCAATTATCTGGTGAGAGAAATTTCCCCTTTGGAGACAGTGTGAGTCCCTGGTAGAACTAAGCTACTGAAATTCACTACAATCCAGGCCTTGCTGCCTGCCATGTAGCAAGGGGAACCTCTTTCTGTACTGATTTAATAATTGTTTTAACTTAAGGAGTGGGACTGCTTTTTTCCCCCCTCTTTATATTGAATTCTAAATCTATTCTTTCCAGTCTGTATCAGGAGACTCTTACCAATACCAGTGGCATTAGCTACACCAGTGGCATTAGCTACACCAGTGATGAGCTGAGTTGAGTGACGGATGTGATGCTCTGATCCTCAGCTCTGAATGTCAGAGCAAAGGGTGGCCTATGATATTTTGGTTTGCTCACCTGATTCTCAGTCAGCTTCTACCAAACCTTGAAGCTTCTGCCGAGGGCTTTAAAGCCCTTTCCACTTAAATTAATCACATTGTACCTTGGCATGAATTCTTCAATTTGCAGATAAGCATGAAACTTTTCAGGCTATTTGAGCAACTGATCATCCCTTCGTATAGCATAGACACATAAAACTACAAAGCATTTCATCTTACGTGCCTGCAGCAAAGAGGGATTTCATAGCCACAGAAGAAAGAGAGAACCATGTTATTGAAGGATCATGGGCTTTTCTGGAAAGTAGGGGGACAAACTGAAACGTGCCTGTACCATTTAAGAATCCTGGGTACTTAAGCACCTAATGTATATATAGTATCTCAAAGAATTTCAGCTGGCAACCTGATCTACTTGAAGATGTCTCTACTCATTGCAGGGGGGTTGGACTAGATGAGCTTTGAAAGGTCCCTTCCAACCCAAACCATTCTGTGATTCTATGAAGTTTGGGGGAGTTGTCAGCTTTTTTCATATTGGTAAGTGCAATTAAAAAGCAGACATGCTGTGATTCTATGATTTGTTGATTCTAATAAGAAAAGTAATTTGTTAAACCAGCAGTTTGATTATTTGTTTGGAGGTGGCTAAAAGAAATCATAAAGAATATGCCTATAATCTGCTCACATAGGTCCTTTCAGCAGGTAAGTGTCATCTGTTCTGTGCAGGATCAGGATGACAGGTTCATAGTAACATGTGTAGGGACTTATAATGCAGAACGTGCCAGAAGAAAACATGTCCCTCTGATTTGTGGTGCCCATGGGAGCTATTTTCTTCAGTGGGTCATTTTATTTTGTAATAATTGGATGCTGTCATTGATCTGAGCTCCAAACCACCTGGTATCTTAAGGATCATGTTTACTGTCTTAGATGACACAGTCACTTGGGCTGACTTGTGCAAGGCAGCTGGTTAGCTTATATGAGGAAGCTCTGCTTCTGTAAAATGTCTGTGCAACCTGATGTTCTTCTATGAAAATTGTCTTTATATAAAAAAGATAATGTGTCTTTAGTCACTCTTGGAATGTTTTCCCTCTACACAGAAATGCTTCTCTTGCTCTAATAGAATCATAGAATGCTTTGGGTTGGAAAGGACCTTAAAGATCATCTAGTTCCAATCCCCCTGCCAGTAATACTTACTAATATTTTAAAAATCAGGTCTCATCTTGAAGCTCCATATGAATTCTAAGTTTTACCTTGGTTGGACACTTTTTCCACTGACATCAGGCCTCTTGAGTTTGCCCTTACAAAGTATTCTTTTTCTGAAAAAGGGTAGAAATAAGTATTTCATAGAAAAGCTGAAATCAGTGGACTTTGTAATGGAATCAAATCACCTGACTTGATGTGGTCTGGGGTCCAATAAATGACTTGTTCTTTGAAACAATGATGATAGATGTAGAAAGTGATTAGGCAACTAATTAACATACTTATTAATCACAGAAATACTTAGTAAGTCACCAAAAGGTTGGCTTCATGCTGCTTATGAAAAACAGCTTGATACGTTTTTAAAACCATTTTTTTAATTGATGAGGAGTAGGATTAATGTGTCTGGGTTGAAGCATCAGACAGCCACAGATCTTTCTCGCACAGCTGAGCAGTTAGAGAGCTGTAGTGGCAATCAAGTACCCAAATTTATGTGGATCTAAACAACTGCAGATATGGCCAAATGAAAACATAATAATAAAAAGGAATTCAGCTGTGAAATGAACTTCCAGAAGTGAGCTAAGCCACCATTTCCCCGTGTTGTCTATACTGCAGCAATCACCTCTTTCTCTTTGTGTTATAAATCCTTATGTATGGATTTAAAAGATAAAGGTGAGAGTAGAACGACACAAATGTGCACATGGATTAGAGGATTTTATCTTTTCCTTTATTATAGTTTCCCCTCTTGCAGTAATTTCAGGAACTGCAAAGAAATAACCATTAAAAGGCAATAAACTGAAATATATTCCTTTAAATGGGTATTCTCTCCTGATCTGTGTATGGCATAAAGCAGCATTCGGTCATTGAAACAGAAATCCCCATGAGTAAAACTAGAAGGAATTACTGGTTTTGTCTTGTGGAGCACAAACCAAAAGCTTTGTCACTTAATGGTGTGCTACAAAGTAAAAGGAATATGATTGCCCAGGCATTTTGCTGAGCTGAGACACAGCACTTTACCCGATCTTATACTTAGAGCAGCTCCTTCCCGTGGCTCCTGCAGGCTCCCAGGGTCAGCTGCATTCATTTGATGTTAATGGGCTTTGGAAACCAATGCAATCAATATTAGCTCATGTGCTTATCTCTTGCTAAGGAGTTCTCTATGCAATTCCCATTCCATTTTACTTCGCCTGAACTAGTTTAATACAAAACCAATATATCTTGTGGAAAAATGTAAAGAAACAATCATTGACTCATTTTGGAGCTGTTTTCTGTCAGTTATTTACTGTTCTGATAGTCATCATCAGTATAACAATATACACAGCACTGTTGTATGCAAAGAACAAAACCAGGCAGTTGATGGTGCCAGATTAATTGATGTTGGTAGTGTTAATTTTTCAAGTTACCTGGGAACTGCTGAAGGCAGACTTAATTAAAAGTGCTGGGCATCTTCTGAGAAATACATATTTAATGACCTTAATACTTACCATCAAAATCCTTCTCTTGGCCTGATGCTCTGCCAACAGAAGAGGATTAACTTATTTAACCCCTGCCCAGGGAGGGTTTTACTTGGTTCCTTAGGCCCTTCAGGACAAGCCACTATGGATATTTTTGCAGGGAGATTGAAGATCCAGAGCCTGGCTAGTAAAACGCTTGAGACAGTGGCCATCTCAGAGTATGGTTTACCAGGGAGGTATATCCTGATGGAGTCAGGAAGATCCAGGTCCCACCGCAGGGCAGGGGTTTGGGGTTTTGGATGTGTACAGAAGTACACAGGGCTTGGAGCAACCTGGAAGGTGTCCCTGGGCATGGCAGGGGGTTAGATTAGATGACCTCTAAGGTCACTTCCAACCCAAACCGTTCTATGTAAAGATGTGTGACCAAAGGTGGATGTGTCTGGCTTGAGTCACTTGGTTGGAGAAAGTAATACATGAAATTGGTATTGCTACCAAAGGGAGTTTAGATTCATGCACATCATATGCATGTTTTACTGCAGTAGAACTTTTTTGTTCTAAATTTGTTAAAATCCTAAAGGGCAGGTATTGACTGCTTGAGTAATTTGGAGGTTTTGTGAGGACTATCTCACTGCAGTACTATGCTGACTGTGCCGGTTGTCTGTCTTCCACTTCTTCGGAAAGCAGTGTAATCACTTGAAAGACTGAGGTAGTAGAATATCTGTCTCCATCCATGCTATCAATAAAGAGGCATTTGAGAGGATATTACATTCCTATGTGCTGGGGACTGGTTTTGGCTTTATCAAATAAAATCAAACTGAGTATATTATTTGGTTGTCTGTCAATTTTATGCAACATTGCTCTTCTGCAATGAATTCAGCAAGCCATTTCCTCTGGAAAGCTGCTTCTCGACCAAATTAGCTTTATCTGCAAGAGCTGAAAGATCTGCTTGCTGTAGAGGTTAGAGAATCACTTCCTCCTGAAGGGTATGTCTATGGGACTATACTTCTGTAAAAGCTTCCTTACAGCTCTTCATAATCTGTCTTAAAGATGTTCGGCTCAAGGATGCAATGCATATGAACACCATATGTGGACATTTGGTTGCTGCTCTGAGGGAAATGTGCCGTCTGCTGAAACAAAACCAATTCTTCCAGGTTTTCTTGATGGTCTCTCATGCATGTAATAGTTGAGTCCAACTCTACTTAGCAGATCTAATGGGAGCGGCAGGTCATAGCCTGTAGCAATCTTCCAAACCCATGTAATTAAAAACTAAACATTTGTGTTGTCTGTAGTTTCTAGTTGCAATGGAGGTGTCCCATTTTCCTTTGCCCTGGTCTGTCATCTCTGGCAGTTTGTGAGAGCCTCCTAGCCAGCCTTAATTAAGTAATGAAAACTGCTGCTTCCCTCTCCAAAGCTTGTTCTCATTCCTTTATCCCGTATTTCCCAGAACTTAACAAAGCAGTAAAAACAGTAATTAGTGTTCTAATTGCTTATAAATAGTAATATAACAGACTTACTGTCAAACTAACAACCACAAAGCAGTCTGCTCTGTGAGAATCTTTCAAATTCTGAGCACTGAGGCATTCAAAGTAGTACATTATATTGAAGTAATTTGCTTCAAAAATAAAATATACCCTGGAAATTTATCCTGGCAGCTGTGACAAGCTACACTCCTGAGCATGTATCTGTTTCAGGTCTGGTTGCTCATCTCTCTTCTCCTAATCCATAGTGCTGATTAATGGCTTATGTCTACTCCGAATTTTAAATATTTACTATTTGCTGTGTACCAGATTCATAAGCTTTGTGTTATTTTGTTTCTGTTTTGTTTTTTTTGGTTTTTTTTTTTTTTTTTTTTTTTTTTTTTTTTTTTTTTTTTTTTTTTTTTTTGTGTTTTAATTTTTTTTCCTGGGAAAAAAGTCTTACTAGCCCTAATGGAGTGTTACTGAACTGTTTTCTTTGTCTCTTACAGCTTGTGCATTATTAATGAAGCCACTAAAGGGGAGCAGGGAGATAAGGTGGAGCAAGGGGGCTGCTGGTTGGAGAAGATGGGGTGCAGATGGTAGAAACACACAGATCGGTGAGCGCCAGGTTTCTCCATGTTGGGTTTTCTTCTGCCTGAGGGCAGGACAAAAGGGCACTTTCCAACGGCAATTACAGAAAGAAAACAGATGGATGGAATATGTGAGAAGAGCTTGTGGCAGGGAGAATTCACATTTTATAGCTATTGATAGGTTGACATTCTTAATCTTTTTATTTATACTTGAGCCCCTGAAAATTAATTAAGATGTTATTTGGTGTGTCCCTTTACAAAATTAATAGAAAAGCAGTGGGGGGGAAACCCATCTGATGTTTACTACTTGCATGCTGCTTTAGGTGCTGTGTCGTGCTGATGGCTTTTATTGACGTGTAGCATTTGCTGGGATTCATGAGTAATGATGAGGTAATCGAGAGATGGGTCTCTCTACACCCACCCCAAAGTGATAAATACAGCCTTTGGCAGAATCCTCAGCTTGCTCATTTGCCATGAAACCCCTGAGAAATCTCTTGTGGATATGAGACACAGCTGCAACAAACAGCTATATTCACTGCATATTGGGTTTTATCTTCCTTTTTTAGAGGAAGTGTGACAGTGCTTCCTGAATTATTTAATACTGTAGGGATCTTATAAATTTATAGACCTTCTTGATGAGCCGTTAACATTTGAAGGGTAGTTCTAGTTTAGAAGTATTATAGTTTATCATTCAATCTCCTAAGAAAGGGAAGGAAAGCTTTTTTTATTTTTCCCTACCTCACGACTCTTGTAGGTGCTAGAACTCGATCTATAGTCATTTGTGCTATTTCATGGAGAGGGGAATAAAAAAGCCAGCAGTGAAGTCATAGCTGTAAGGCATCATCTCAGGTTAGACCTGTTTCTTGCTCTGAAATGTGCTGATTCAGGACAAAATTGCCCAGGAAGGTTGACTCAGCACTTTCTTCTTCCAGGGCAGCACACCCCAGAAGGCATCCCACCGCAACAGCATTTTATTCTTGCTATTAAAATTAAGACTTTGGGTTGCTAGATATAATTATTGCAACTGTCTTGGCAGACTTCCCAAGGCTGCTTGAAGCAGGAGGCCAGATGCTTCTGACTTGGCTGCTGGAGCATGTGCTATCGCTTCCTCCCCTAGCCCTGGTAGTAGTTGCATGTCAGTCATTTGCAGATCCTTTGACACCTTTTCTTTTCTCTCATGGAAATTATTTCTTTGGGGAATTTGTATGTGACTACTTGATTGTTTTTACAAACCTTTTTTTGTCACACTAAATGTGAGATGGTTGTGTTGGAAATGACTGAAGAAATATTAACTCAAGGACTTGCTTGTGTGATGCTGGTTCTGGGAAGATGCACCATGCACCCGGAAAAGAACTGTCTAGAGTGGCAGTTTTGATCCAGTGGGTTTGTAAAACATCTTTGTATCGTCTATAGAATACTTTTTCTCAGGGGCACTGTTCAGTAGCACTTTCTACATACCCAAATGGGTTAATGCAGGCAAAGCCTAGTGAGCAGTGTGTGTCAGAGGTACAAGACTGGTAACTTAAATAAGTTGCATGAATTTTGGGGGCTGGAACTAGATGATCTTAAGGTCCTTTCCAACCCTAACCGTTCTGTGATTCTATGATTCTAAGTTGCCCTGTTGGTGTATGTACTTTCTTTATGTCATAGCAATATTGCGTTGTAATATGAAATATGTCAAAGCCTCTTTAGATGGACCCCAAAAGTGGCTGTGAGGGGAGATGTATACCCTTTAAGTATTGATTCTCTTTGCCCTCCCCACATACACATCCTCTGGAGGTTGTTTTATAAAGTATGTTGGTTACCTAAGAAAAATACTTTAACTGGGATAGTACATGTCAAAGGTGATCCCTTCAACTTCCAGGGCAGGGAAGTGTCTATATCCTCCATGCTCTCCCCTCCGCAACATTCTTGCTAAAATGGATACTTGGTGTATTTATGTATAGTTATATTCAAATATATAATTTGTATATTGGACCTAATATACCTGCATTTGTAGCTTTTGCTCAGTTTGACTCACAGGCACATCGAAATGGGTCTAAGATGAGAATTGTCTTGTCGGCTAGAAGGCAGCTCCAGGTAGATATTGGGCTGTAACAAGACATTTTAAATGGCTAGTTCTTCTTCCCAGTGTTTGCTGAGGTGTGTGTTTGCTGATCCGCTTAGGAGGGTATTTTCTACGTGAACCTTAGCAATCCTCGGTAGGGTTTGGCTGCTGTTTGGAAGGGCAGAACCTGCCCTCTGCTGGGTTCTTCAAGTACTAAGAAACTAAAATTCAGAGCTTCACGCAAGATTACTAAATTGCGTACTGCGCTTTAATCCCCATTTGCTACTCTGTCCCAGAGCTACCGAGTTGTTGTTCTACATTTCAGTATGCTGACTTTTTAAAATCACAGTAAAATCACTGAAAATGAGCAGGCAAAACCAAAAAAGTACCGTGATGCCTCCAAGGTGGCTTCAGACAGATATAAATTGAAGATTAAATCTGGCTATTTCAGTTTTAACCAGAATGCATTGATAGCAACTTGAGGCACTGATCAGTGGCGAGTTTTTAATGTGGTTTTGGATTGAGAAGTGTTGTGTAATGCTGGAGGTAATAGGCTCTTAAAAATTTATGCGCACCAAAGCTAAGCCAAAGGAGTGGATATAGAGAGCCTGGCATACAAATGATGTGTTAGGGGCAAAGAGCCAGTTGGAAATACATCTGGGCTGGTCATTGTCCCATCCTGAGGTGTTATCTGTCCAGTAAGTGGTTTTTGTGAGCAGGCTTGTGTGTGTTAGTTGGATTAACTCATTGCTGAGAGCTGAGAGGCTGTTGGAAACTGAAGAAGGGTTAAAAGGGGAAGACTGGCCAAAGGCTTGAATAACAAATATTCGTTATGGGAAGGAGGTTTGTGTTCAGAAAGGAATAAATGATGCATGGCTCCCCTGTCTCTTGGAGGTGCTCCTTTTCCAAATGTGGCTGAATCCCATTGCTCACCTGACTTCTAACCAGAAACCACCTTTTAAAGTCAAACTCAATAAATAGATTGCAGCAGCTAAATTCAGCTTGGTTTGATATTTTAGGATCACTACTGAACTTATACTTTAGAAGTGGAAGACCCCTCTACTCTGCTCGCATGAGACCCCGCTTAGAGCACTGTGTGCGGTTCTGGTGTCCTCAATATAAGAAGGATATGGAGCCGTTGGAGCAATTCCAGAGGAGGGCCATGAGGATGGTCAGGGGCTGGAGCACATCCCGTATGAAGACAGACTGAGAAAGTTGGGGCTGTTCAGGTTGGAGAAGAGAAGGCTGCGTGGAGACCTCAGAGCAGGCTTCCAGTATCTGAAGGGAGCCTACAAGGGTGCTGGAGAGGGACTCTTCATCAGGGACTGTAGTGATAGGACAAGAGGTGATGGGTTCAAACTTAAACACGGGAAGTTCAGGTTAGATATAAGGAAGAAGCTCTTCCCTGTGAGGGTGATGAGGCACTGGAATGGGTTGCCCAAGGAAGTTATGAATGCTCCATTCCTGGCAGTGCTCAAGGCCAGGCTGGACGGGGCTTGAAGCAACCTGGTCCAGTGGAAGGTATCTGTGCTCATGGCAGGGGGTTGGGACTGGATGAGCTTTAAGGTCCCTTCCAACCCAAACCATTCTGTGGTTCTATGATTGTCATACAAAAACTTTGTATTTATCATCCAGGCATCAGATTTCTGGTATTGCATAGTATGACTTGGTTTTACATAGAAGATGGGAAGGAAGAATTAGGGGCTTTCCTGAATGCATTGTACTTTTTTCTGTTCCCTGAACAGCATTTTTTGTATTTAGGTTTAGTTCAAATGATCTCAGAAGAGTTATTTTAACCAGCTCATTAAATCAGTGTCTTTTTACACCACCATTATAATGACTTTAAACTGTTGCACTGTTTATATATGTCTGCATCTCTATGGTTGGAGGCCTCAGTCTTTGCAGTGGTCCACGCAGATGTTCGAGTGGCAATATTTCTTTAGGATGAAGGCTCATCTCTGCAGGACTGAGACAGCATTTGCTAATAGCAGCACAACTGTTTCTGGTATTAAGCTGTGGGAAGGGATAATAGAGGCAGTCATTGTCTCTGCCTGCTTTGGTGTTATTCCCAGGACACAAGTTAATGACTAGCAAACAGCATCACATGGGAAAGGGAATATACAAGTCCTGCCTATGTATATCTGTTTGAAATCCCATATAAAGCTATTCTGTTGAGTTAATTTGATAAATACCTTAGGAAATTACAATTGGGAAATCACAGTATGTCTTATACTTCCATGCAACACATAGCATGCTGGGTTTGACTCTTCATCTGCCTTAGGTAGCTACAGGAACAAAAATGTACCCTCAGCCTGATTTTTCCTTCCCATTGACTGAAGCAGCTCACAAATGAGATTGAAGGTCCTCGTGGGCAGTCTGGAGCTAGAAATATTTAAGTAAGAGTATCAAGGTGGAGATGAAAATGGTATTGAGGAAAGGTTTTGAACAAGTAAATGAATAAATATATTGGGTTAATATACTTCTAATAAAATCCAGCCCTTTCAACTGGAAAAAACTGAGTTTGAGACATCTGAAATGGATATAATATATCCTGGACTCAGGATTACTGGAGTGGTAGGTGTAAGTCACATTGTATCATAACAGTTAGTTTGGAACCAGCATTAAAGTCTGGTTTTACTTTACTTTATTTTAATTTTTTTTTAATTTATTTTTTTCAAGAACCATGTCCGTATTTCAAATTATGGTTCCTGTGTGTTTTCCATCCTGGAAGCTGTAATGGGTGCTTTCCTTTTCCTACAGTGAATTAGAGGGCTGGAGCACCTCTGCTCTGTAGACAGGCTGAGAGAGCTGGGCTTGTTCAGCCTGGAGAAGAGAAGGCTCTGGGGAGACCTTAGAGAAGCTTCCAGTGCCTAAAGGGGCTACAGGAAACCTGGAGAGGGGCTTTGGACAAGGGCCTGTAGGGACAGGACAAGGGGA
>JANHGB010056827.1:13496-39445 GCA_026283785.1 Coracopsis vasa
GGAGAGGGGCTTTGGACAAGGGCCTGTAGGGACAGGACAAGGGGAATGGCTTTAACCTGACAGAGGGGAGATTGAGATGAGATCTTAGGCAGAAGTTCTTCCCTGTGAGGGTGATGAGGCACTGGCCCAGGTTGCCCAGACGAAGCTGTGGCTGCCTCATCGCCGGCAGTGTTCAAAGCCAGGTTGGACAGGGCTTGGAGCAACGTGGTCTAGTGAAAGGTGCTAATGAAACCGGGAGTGTGCATCTATTATAGCTCTGGGGGCTTTCCTTTGGGTGGGAGGCAGGCAGGAACACAGCCCTTTGTGACTGAGCCATCCTCACTGAAAGCCTGGAAGGAAACGGTAGCTCTTCACTCTTCTTGTAGCGATGGTTTTGCTTGCCCAACCCAGGTATAAGCCAGAGTAGTAAGTTAAACTAGCAGATAACTAACTGCAAAACACAGCTGTGCTGTGCACAACCTCCACAGAGCATGAGGCTGAACTGGAGGCAGCTCCTGTGCCAGTCCCACCTCTGGAAGCTCTTACCTTGGCTTAGTTGTATTATAAAACTGCTGCCAAAGTGTTAAAATGTCACTTTTTTTGCCTTAGCTAATCTGGAAACTTGCAGGTTTCTTGTTAAATCTTGATTGGCGTATTTTAGCAATAGCACGTTAAACTGGGCTAAAGGAGTGGTAGTAGTGATCTTAATATCATAGAGTCATAGTGTATATATGCAGCCAACTAACTGGTTTATAGCAACAGGAACAAAATGAGAGTTGTCTCTTTCTCATTTCCTGCTTAACTGTATCAGTCAAGTTTTCAGTACAAGTGTCCAAAAAAAGAGAAGCCAGCCGAGACTTGCGTGAGCACTTCCATGCCATGTGGATTTTAAGGCAATTCAGGTTTGATGGCCATTCAGATGTCTTGCAATTCAAGGTAAGGGTTGCTTGTTATCAGTGATATCTGCTAAATCACCCTCCTTCATAAACCTTCCTCTTTGGCAATAGGATAAATTAGGCTTATATGGAAAGACTAATGTTTATTATGGGTATCAGGCATGGTTTGCTGCGTATACTTTATACAGGTACATGAACAGAGTGAGAGAGCAGGATTGTAGAGGAGCTCTTCCCTGTTATATAATGGTTTGGGTTAGAAGGGACCTTAAAGATGATCCAGTTCCAACCCCCTGCTATGGATGTTTTCTGAATGTGCACTGGAAAAAAGTGTATTAGCTAAAAAGAGGAGAAGAATCCTTAGTTCTTTCAAACAGTGGCAACCTTTACATGTAAATATCTATATATGTGTATATATATATGTTGATATATCTATCCATATAGAATATCTATAGATATAGAATGTGTGTGTGTGTGTATATATAAACACATAGAGAGAGAGATCCTGTCTCCACTCTGTTTTCTGCTCAGTGAACTAGAAGGTGCTTGCCCTCTGTCTCCTGCAAGGGTTTATTTTGGGATGGGGAAATAAACACCACAACTGCTACTGAATGCCAGATGTTTGGAAAGAAAAAACAATCTGGAAGTCTTGGAGCAATAGCTTTTGTATTTATGAGTACTTTAATACAACAGGCAAAGCCAAAATATGCTTCTTGATGATACTTTAGATTCCTTCAGTTCTCATGTGAGAAAACATTCAATAAGCTGTTTAAAAGGAGGTATTTATATATGAATAGGGAGGAGATATTGGTTACCTCCAGTGTGATTGAATTTTGGTTAATTTTCCAGGATTATGCTGTTACTTTTTTTTTTTTTTCTAGTGCTGTTTCACAAACAAAATCTGATTGATCAAGAATCATTGGCCAAAGGGCAGCTAGTGAGGTTGCTTGTAAATAAATATATTAGTGATGCTCTGGAGCACACACGTGATTTCACAGCAGGCAGTTGCAGTGGCTTTAAAATAATATATCAGCAAAATGTAGAAGTTTTTGCAGAGAATGGAGGCTGAATACTGAAAATAAAGTACCTTGCAACTGCTGCCAAGGGGAAGGAATGGGAGTTGAGAGGAAAAACTACAACTGGAAACAGATTCTGGGGCAACAGAGAAACCTTCATATATAGGATATATAGAACTGATCTCCAGTTGCTCAAGTGGGCTATAAAAAGTCTCTTCCCTTTTGCACTATCCAAAGGCCAAGGCTTACACAAGAGTGTAAGCTGCTTGTAATTCATCTGCTGTGTCCTGGAAAGCAGAAGAGCAAATTGACAGGCTTTTAAACCTGTGGAATTAAGGAATATTTTACTCAACATGAGACCACTAAGCCATTCCTTCTGGCTATTTAAACAATTGTACTCTTAAGAAGGACATAGGATTGCAAATATTATTGTTAGCTGCGCTGAGAGGTAGGAACAGTGTAATTCTGCTGCTGGTGAGTTTGTTTGATCAACCACTTTCTTTTTGAAGTGGTACAACCTGTTGGTTAGGAATGTCTTATGGTTGCTGTAAGTTTGGTTATTCGTTTTCTGCTGGGTCATTTTTGAGCACTAAAAAGTTTTCTTTTCCCTTTGGTTATCATCTTCTCCCCCAGGTATTGGGGAGGTCTAAGGAGCTCAGAAGCTCCACAGGCAAGTCTGGGAAGCTTTCCATGTTGTCCTGATGGTGTGGATCTGGTTTATAGTCTCCTCACTGGAGGTTGGATATAGCAAATTTGCACGATTTTGTGATATGGAGGTATGTCAGTGACAAGTTGTTGCATTCATTTCACTTATCAGAAGTGGCATATAAACTCGTGTTATAGCTAAGAAGATAAATCCATGCGCTCATGGCATGGATCGTTGGCTTGTTGGATATAAGCATTCAGAGGTAAAGGAAAGGAAAAGGCTTCTGAACTTTGCTAAAATGCATATTTAATTCCTTCAAGCATTTTCTTTTTCCTTTTTTTTGTCTTCCTGGAGCAGCCAGTCTTTTGTAATATCCAATTCACTGGCCACTTGTATATCTTTGGTGTCATATTGTAATATTTTCCAAAAGTAATAATATACTGAACAGAGGAAATAAACTGCCTCAAGCATGCAGATAATAATTGAGAAACACGTTTCATCGAGCAGCAATATATTCCTAAAATCCCTTTGTAGTGCCTTTTTGTTTTAAATAGTTCTCTGGATTTCAGCCCTGCAGGTACTGCTGTTGGGCTGTTGCTG
This sequence comes from Coracopsis vasa, assembly GCA_026283785.1. Lineage (NCBI taxonomy): Eukaryota > Metazoa > Chordata > Aves > Psittaciformes > Psittacidae > Coracopsis > Coracopsis vasa. The sequence continues at coordinate 16,631 of JANHGB010056827.1, forward strand.
CAGGGTGGGATTTGTAACGTGCTGACAACAGGGGGCAGAGCGAGTTTATGTTTGAAAAGAAGAGAAATCGCTGTCAGAGGAGTCAATGACTATTTTTTCCTTCAAGTATAAGCCTCATCTTATTGAAAAGGATAATAGCAAGTCCTCTGTTTAAATTTGCTGTGCAGAACGTGGGGATGGCTAAGCATTTCAAAGGCTGAGTTGCTGACTTAGATCCTCTTATATAAAGCAGATAAGGCAGTTAATCTAAAAGTTTGTATTTATTTGGGTGATTCAAAATCTTTTTATTAACTGTTTATTTAATTTTAGCCACCCAATATGGCTCTGGCAAGCTCTCAGCATACTTCTGGCTGCCTTGACTGTCTAAAGAGACTTTTGGCAGGGTCCTAGGTCTGGGATTTGCACGCTTTTTCCATCCTAACAAGCATGCTTGAGGCGCCTAACCATACTTAGCAAATGAAAAAGGAACAAACTTCACTTAACCATGAAAGGAGTAGGAAGGGAATCTGTTGCTGCTGTTGTTATATCCACACGTCTTGGTCTAATTTGGACTTTGATGGTGAAGAAGTGGTAACCTGGTTTCTATTGTACTTCAAGAAAGGCACAAAAGCATCCTAAACTGCCTTTGCACTTATTGCTTTATGTTTTTTAAAGAGGTGAAACATAGATTTGAGAGGACAGTTGTCATGTTTCTCAAATATTCATAGTTATCTGACAAGGTAACACATTGCTTGTGGAACAGACTGCAATCCTGACTTCATTTTGAAGGCTTTGAATACAGTCTTATTAGTTTTTTCCTGTGAATTTCATAATAGTGACCTGGGGTCTATATTTTTTTTTTATATATATATATATATGTATGAAAAATCACCTATGGAAAATACTTGCAGGTTCCCTCAGAGCTGTGAATAAAAGAAAGCTCAGTACTTCATAGTCTTGAATTGTCTCTCTCTTTTAATGCTGGACTTGGATTTCCCAGTCCAGCTGATGTACCATCAGAACATAGACTTCTTTCATCTTAGCTAACCCCAACTGTATTATTAGGGGCATTGTTAAGCCACTGGCTAAGGGCAGTCTTCATTTAGAATAAGGCATTGGAAATTCCATATCCATTCTTTATATGGAAATGTTTATACAGTATAAACTTGGGCTTAGTAAAGCAAGTCTTTTTCATCTGGACAGTCTCTCCACACAATGCATCATGCCAGACAATAGATGAAGTGTTTTAGTATGGTGGTAAGCAGTGTGTGTGTGTGTATGTATATACTTATTAAAAATATATATTTATATGTATGCAAGCACATGTGAAATGGCCTTTCATTTCCTGCCTTTTAAGGGAGATTACATTGCACAGCTACCTACCTTCGGTGAGACGTTTAGCTCCCAATTTTGAATGCCTCGGAGCATTCACACAGTCATGTTGTGAGATGAGAGAGAGACAAATTGCCTGTTCTGAATGGACCAATCCACCTCTTAGAAGGTATAGTGTAAATTCTTCTAGCTGTGGCAAGAAATACAGGAAAATCACTAGGTGATAGTGTGTGCAGTAGCTGTTTTAAAATACTGCTACTAAAATGAATTCCTGAAGACAATATTCATCTATGTCTACACTTCTCCCCAGAATAAATGTTGCTGTTTCAAATGACTGCAGATAAAACTTGCAGGCACCTTTGTCGCTTGTGCTTACAGACGCATGCTCCAAAAAAGCCCAACTTTTAAAACTTTCTGTTGTGCAGTTGCTTTTAGGGAGTATAGGAAGGTGACCTCACAACAACAGAATGCACTTTATAGAATATATATAATTGTGATGGAAATAATTTAGGTTGTATTCCGATATTTCCTGCTCATTTGAAAAGAGAAATGGCAACAGTCTGTCCCACTTCCCTACCACATGCACTGTTCAAATATGGTTTCTCCTTATTTAACCCTCAAGTCTCATCCAGCTCTGTCTCCTACATTCTGAGATGGCTGCCTTTCTGCATTGAAGTCCCTAGGTACACCAAATGCCCCATGAACCTTTGTTAGATCAGTGCAATGTCCATTGACTTGAGCAGTTAGACCAGCTCCTGCAGGTCATGTAAGGGTAAAAAAAACATTGAGGTTTTTGAAATAAATATATGCTGAAGTTATCTCTGACTTTGGTGTGAATTAGTATGTACCTAAGGATTTCCCTCAGGAGGAACACATTTCCCAAACAGGCACAGTTACCTGTTGTGACAGAACAAGGGGTGATGGTTTTAAACTAAAAGAGGGGAGTTTCAGCCTAGATGTAAGGAAAAAGCTTTACAGTGAGGGTGGTAAAACACTGGCACAGGTTGCCCAGAGAGGTGATGGACGCCCCATCCCTGGAGACATTCAAGGCCAGGCTGGATGTGGTTCTGGGTAACCTGATGTAGTTCAAGATGTCCCTGCATATTGCAAGGGCTTGAAACTAGATGAGCTTTGAAGGTCCTTTCCAACCCAAACCATTCTATGGGACCATTCTGGGACAGCAGTATCTATGCAACAGCTGAAACAGTTGCAGACAGGCAAAGCCATGTTGTCTATTTAATGCCTGGGGAAGAGCTGCTTGTCCCACAGTTCTCGTTCAGCTTTCACTCCAGTATTCATTTTGTCCAGGAAATGCTTTCCAGTTTTATTGATGCACATGACACACTGTGAAAATTCAAATATGCCTTCAAGTTGTATACTGCAAGTGTTAATGTTGTAAGAATGAATTGTCAGAATTTGGTTCAGTAGAGCCATAGCCATTACTTGTATCCTTGGTGGTTGTACGTTGGGCTCTAATAACATTTTAATTCAAAGACAATGCGGCCTGAAAAGGTTTCTCATAAAGTGTTACATTAACTGGCACAGGTTGCCCAGAGAAGCTGTGGCTGCCCCATCTCTGGCAGTGTTCAAGGTCAGATTGGACAAGGCTTGGAGCAACCTGGTGTAGTGGAAGGTGTCCCTGCCTGTGGCAGGCAGGTTGGAACTGAATGAGCTTTAAGGTCCCTTCCAGCCCAAACCAGTCTGTGATTGTATGACTAATTTGTCATGAAATAACTGGTTTTAACACTAAATAGCTGTGAATTTTGAATGTATGCCATTCCAAACAACTTCAAAATGCAATACTTATTTTTGCTTTTGAAATAGAAACGCCAACTGCAACTGGAGCAAATGGGTGGGGTTTTTTTTTTAGATTCACAGTGCTCCTTCTCATAGGCTTGCTTCTGAGGAGGACTAGGGAAGCTCTCAGTAAGTCTTACAAGGACTGGGTGAGAATAGCTTTCATTTCTGCTGTTGATCACTTAAAAGTTCTAGTCATAGATTTGGTTGTCTGTATCATTACCTCATGTTGGGGTAATGTGAAATAAAAATGAACTAGAATGTGGAGTGCCAGAGGTTAAGTCAATTCCCCACATTTTTGAAAAGACCTGGTCATGTATTGGTGAGGTTTAGGTGGATCCACAACTTACTGTGCTAATGATACATGAGCAATACTCCTCTGGGCTTCATTTGAAGTTTGTTATTATGTTTTCTTGTGAAGCTGCAGATTCATCTGTGTAATACTGACTTGAAAATAAGCAAGCAAGATGGCACTCTTGTAGCGTGGTGGAGTGGCCGTGGGGCCTGTCATCCCTCTGAGCAGAAGGCAGCAGATGCTTTGCGGCGACACACACACAAAAGGATCGTTGCTATGTGTAACTGTGAAAAATTGATCTCATTGTTGCAAAGTGTTTCCTGAAATTCAGTCCAAACTTTCTTTGTATTGATTTTCCTCCTACATACTCTTAAATTAAACAATTTTGACCTTGCTTGTGACTTGCATGCCATTTTGTTAGTTGTTTCCTTGCTCTTTCTGCAGCGATCTGTTGGATGATGTGGCTATCAGCACTTAGGCTTGTATCAGAAAATAAGTTTAGGAATCACTTAGTAGGGTTGATCTGACCCTGTGGCAAACTGGAGAGGCTGAAGGGGCAGAGGTATATGTCCAGAGCTTCATTTAGTAGCTTCTGATGAGTTGCCCTACTCCTTTCTTGAAAGGAGGAACTATCTTCATCTGCGATGGAAAACCAGCAAAGGCCAGGTTTGGGTCTTACCAGAGCACATGTATTGTGTGATACAGAATGTCTCATTCATAATGCCGGGCCTTTCTAAAAGCGTATTTTATTTCAGACTGTTTATTGTTGCAGGTCTAAGTGAAACTCGTAGAATCTGTTTTCACAAAATGTAATAGGGACCAGAGCACATCCATGGGTGTTATCGAGCAACCCAAAGGTAGGGATATGTGTAGTTTGTTTTGACCTGCTAGTTCTGGGAGAGAAGTGAATGGGAGAGCTGTGTAAGGCAAAGTGTCAGCAATAGGCCTTCTGTCAAGGGGGGCTCACTTGCTTTGGGGCTGGATCGGTGTAAACTGCAGTGTGTGAGTGCGCAGAGGCAAAAATGCATCGCCTCTGCCAGCAATCCTGCTGCAGTGAAGGGAATGCTTCCCCCCTTCTGTGCCTTGCACCATGTTCTATCTTTTTCACAGCTTCATTTCCTTTCTTTTCAGCAGTGAAATGCTTTCTCTCATTTCAGGCTATTTTTATCCTCTTATCATAGTTATTTCCTTGGGTAAATAGTTTCCTGGCGCTGCTGCTGGGAGCTGGAACGTTGTGGTACAGTAGGTACGGATGATGTGGGAGGTGAGATGCAGCACTACAGCAGTCCTTTTCTTTCCTATTTTTTTGACCTGCTTCAAACAAAGCAAGCTCCCACGTCAGCAGGATGGTGCCTTGAAGAGATCAAAAAACAAACCCCCAAACCAAACCCAGAAAGCCCACAAAATGTTATGGTTGTAATATATGTTTGGGTAGAATAAATGATTTTTCCAGTTTGCCTATCTGGGCAATCAACTGTGTGCTCTGTGCTGGTTTTTAGATGTATTTTTTTCCTCACACACAGTTGATTTAGAGTGACAAGGCCTCTTACCGAAGTGCCTGGAGGGAGAAGATTGCAGGGCATGGGTGGAAGCTGTAGCAGAGACCTTTGATAGATTTATTGTAGATTGTATTTAGAGATTCTGTTCTTTGGTCTAAAATCCAAAAATCATTGTCAACAGTGGGGACTGAAAACCTCCACTCTGCACAGCAGGAGCATGGAAACCATGAGACCTGTTGTTCAAGCTGTTACAAGCATGTGATCCTATACATGCCTCTGCATGTGCTATTTATTATCAGTGTACTCTGACTTGATCTTTTCAGTTCAGTTATTCTGAGGGGTTTTGCAGGCTGTCCCACCCATGAGAAAAGGAATTGTTTCCCCACATACATTTTCGGGAGGGATTTTTATCAAGATTACTGGGAACATTTGTTCTACTTCCTTATGAAGTTTACTGAATTTATAATCACTCGAAATTTAATTGGAATGTGGAGGAGGAAATGACATAGGTGGCTCTGTGCATCACTGGAATGGGAAGTTCTCTAAGTCTTGAAAGCTTTTCCTAGAAAATGCCATAATTTTGCCTAGATTTCATACAGACGCAATACATTAGTGGAAGGTGTCCATGCCCATGGCAGGGGGGTGGAACTGAATGAGTTTTAAGGTCCCTTCCAACCTAAACCATTCTAGAATTAAGTAGTAGCAGAGCAGGTGCCGATTTAAAAGAATGTGTAGCATATGTCAAACTGCTTTGTACAGTGAAGAAAAATATGTAAGCACTTTTAAAAACACTTTTAAAATACATAAGCACTTTTAAGAGTGCTTAATGTAAGCAGTGTCCTGTGCTGACTGAAAAATAGATGGGCAAATGCTTTTCAGAGCTTGTCTGATAACTTCCTTGGAGGTGCAAGGTGTACCATAGTTGATATTAAATGCTGCCTGTGAAAGCTGAGTTTCCAAACTATAAGGCTTGAGTCAAAGTGAGATCACGGGAGCTGGGAGTGGAGTTATGAGGCTGACAGGAGTTAAATTTATAGTGGCTGTATTTGAAGGTCATTTGAAATAATTTGGCTGTGGATGAAGTTACTCTTGAGAAAAATGAAAAGTTAGCTGTCTAACATATTAATTTTAAGGAGAATTTTTTGTTCAGCAAAACATGGCTGCATCAGTGGTGTGGTTAGATACTCCTTCTCCAGGTTGATAGTCAATCGTATCCATATTTAAATGGCAACTTCTGTTTTATTGCCGCCTTAATTTGTAACTTGAAATTCACTTTGGAAATGTTAAGTCGTTAACCTGAGGAGCTGGTGGGATGTTGGTGCCGTTCGCTGTTCAGGCTGATCTATTCCCACAGTGCAAAGCTCTATTGCTGTTTTGTGTTTCTTCCACTTCATTCATGCCTTTGAGTTATGCCATGCTCTTACTATTCAAAATTAAGGCTTGAAACTTACCTTTGTCTTGGATTCTCATATCCATTTTGTACCCCGACTTTTTTTTTATTTGGATTTTTAACAATAGGTTTCACTTGCGATTTTTATCTTCTATTCTTCTACACATAATAGCATGTATTACCTGCCTTGACTTAATGAAATAACGATCCTTACCTAAAAATAACTCTTCAGTGCAAATGTCTAGGTATCCACTTCTTTGCCTTTAGGCTCACTAGCATTCGGTGCTTTCATTTCTTTCCATTCCAGGAAGTTAAATGTATAAATATGTTAGAAATAACAAGCTGTAGCATTGTCCATGCATGTTTTTGATTGTGATAGGATTACAGCTTTGAAGGATTCTAAATTGTGAAATTATGCTGTTGTAATTGGCAGTTGCTATTAATTAATAAGGAGTGTGAGGAGTAAGAGAATCCTCAGTCTGTATGGTTGTGTCTGGGTCACAAAATCTCTGCAAGTAGGTTAAGGTCAAATCTGGTTTTCTTCTTTTTCCCTTCCTAGTGTCAGTACCGATAAGGAAAATGAAGGCTTCCTTCTCACTGTCTCTTTGGGCTTCAGTAGTACAGAATTGCTTTGGGTACTCATTTTATTTTAAGTCCTTAAGCTAGTATTGCTGGACTCTTCATAGACCAAGCCTGGAGGATATCATGGGGCTTGAAATAAAATGTGATAATGGTGAGAAACCACAGCAGGGTTCAGATTCCTTTTAATTAAGACTTTCCCCCTCTCTCTTTTAAGCAGGGCAGATTAATTTTAGCCCAGTGTGAACCATCCACTGGATGAGCATGTACCTATAGCAAAGATTTTGAATATTGGAGCTTTGGATATGTAGAGCTTCTCATTTCATCAAGTGCCAGATCACCACCCATGTCCTAGCCCTGGGAGAAATCAAAGATGATTCTGAACCACTGTTGTGTAATCTGCACCTAAAGATCTGCCCTGTGTTCAGTTTGGCTGATTTCCAAATACCAGTGGGATTTCCTCTGTCTTCTACTGCTTTGCTCGTGAGTTTTACCTTTTTTACTGATACTTGGGTACTTGGTTGTGTAGACTAGTTTATATATCGTGCCGCAAGGAATTTTCTGTGTCTGATATTTGACCTGAAAGTGTTACTAAAGGGAGCTATTAAACTTATAAATCTACTTCCCAAATGCATCCTGCTACTCACAAAGGTCATTCACATTTTCGCATCATAAAACATGCCAAGCTAAAGGGTGGTTAAGAATCAAATTAATTAGAAAAACTATGGTGAATCTGGATATTTCTCCTGATTTCAGCTTCAGCATTAATCCCACTCTAAAACTCCTAATCAAGCCAGTGCTTGTATTTAATGGAGGCTAATTTCCCAACTTTATAGCTGTTCTGCCCTAGCATGTGTCTCTTATCTAGAGCATGAAGAACAAATGACACTTGTTTGGAAGAAAGCTGATGTTATTTGTACCATGAGCTATCAGTTACAGCTAGGGGAGGGCAGTGAGTGAAGAGAAAACAAGATACAGCTTTGTCTTTATTGAATATATTGCTTTAATTCCACCCCAGAAATCTAAACAAATGATGGTACAACCACCATTTTCCATAAAAATAATAGTGAGGTGGAACAGGAGATTGACAGCCTCTGTGGGAGAAGCTGGTTTGGATTCTGTCCTGATTTCAGCAGTAGCAGTCCCCTTCTCAAGGGATTAGGTATGAACCAACATCTCTTACTGGAGTTGTCCGAGAGCGTTCGAATGCACTGTTCAGGATAGGGTTTCCTCAGCCTCTTCTTTTGTACAGCCTTGTAAAACAGAAGTCCTAGGTGCTCCTGACCATGAGAATGTATTGCTGTTGCCAACAGACACCAGAGCTGCTCACTACCTTCTGCCCAAATGCTAGGTAGGAGTTTTGTACCAAATTAAATACTGTCTACAGAAGAGGAGCCACTTTGGCATGCCCTAAGAGCGAGTGATTACAACACTCAGCAGGGTTGTGCAAGGATTTGGTTTGAAAAATAGCTTGGGTTGGGGCCAGCAGAGAGTTTAAACCATGGTGCTGCTCTGGAGTCCAAACCCACGTTGCCTCAGTATTCATTTTCTAGATTTGCCTGTAAAAAAACATGGGGGTTTTATTTAGTTCAGCGTGTTCAATCCAATCTCATTGCTGGGGATGGTTTAACCAAAATGAGGTTTTAATGGATAACTTGTCTGCTGAAAAAGTGGTGCAGGTTTGATCATGGAAATTTTCCAGTGATAATTAAGTAACATGTTTGTGGCAACAAGAAGGTCTGTGAAGTGACTGGATGATCCAGTTTGTCTTTCTGGCACTGATTTTGGCTAATGTGGAAATCACTGTCCCAGAAGTGTTCAAAAGCTGTGTAGATGAGGCCCTTAGTGACATGCTTTAGTGGTTTAAAGGTTAGACTTGATGATCTTTAAGGTCTTTTCCTACCTATTTGATTCTATGGTTCTAATGTTTTCTCAGTTACCAGAAAATGTGCATGCATTGCAGCTGGGGAGTGAAAGAGCAGCACAATGTATGAGGTTTGCCACTCGACTCTTTCAGTTCAAAAATTGCCAAGAAATCATGGGTAAATAGAAATCACATTGTAAATGGAGCATATTGGTGCATCAAGTAGTTTGAACTTCTTAGCACTACAGAAAATAATGTCAGTATTTAGTAGGGAAAGGTCTGCCAGTCCCTGCATTGGTATGTTTACTAATTAATATAACTAAGAGCCAAAGTTTTGTCGTTCAACACCAAACTGCTGATTTGTAAGTAAAAATTATCTGTACATCCTATGGGCTGCCTCTGTAGCAAGATCAGGGATGTTGTTACTAAGCTCCTATGTGAGCGCTGAGTGGGAGGGTTTGCCTCTGTTCATTGTATATTTATAATATATACAGCAAGTTGTGGAAAGTCAAATTAGCAAAAACTCTAGTTCTGGGTAAGAAATCAAGTTTTATGTAAATAGGTAAAGAATAGTAACTTGAGCCAGGTCATCACAAGTGATTTCAACTTCCTATGTGAATTCCAAGCAAAATACCATATAAAGGAAGCATTACACTTACAGGGTAGGTAAGGCCAGGTTGCACAGGGCTTGGAGCAACCTGATCTAGTGGAAGGTGTCCCTGCCTGTGGCAGGGGGTTGGAACTGGATGAGCTTTAAGGTCCCTTCAAACCCAAATCACTCTGTGATTCTGTGATTCCTAAGGTTCCTTACCAGGCCAAAGGGCGTAATAGAAGACTTACACAAATGTACTGTAATATTAAAAATATCAGTGGTGATCCTCTGATATGCATTTTCAACACTTTTAATTGACATCTTGCATTTGATTTGGCAATATATTTAGCAGTGTTTAAATCCGAGGTACAATTTAACAAGATAAATGGCAACCAGAGAGGCTGGACAAACAAGTTGTTAAAGTTCCTGGTTGCCATCAGTATATTTGTTTTCAAACTCTCTCTTAGCCTGTTTCCCATCGCAATGTCCTGAGAAGACCTTGCTCTAGGTTTTTATTAAAACTTTGGTATGTGTTCTTCCCACAATGCGTACAAGTATTTCCATTAGAGTTAATCAATCAACACTAAATAACACATGCTTTTACCATTAATGGGAGCAGTGGGTGTGCGAGGAGGACAGAACCTCTCATGTAAAGACAGCACAAATCACAGGCGGATGTTTGCTGTTTGATAATATCCCAGGCAGGTCTTATGTTGGATAATATGGTTGCCTTTTGAAATCGAATAGGATTAGGGGATTATACAGTGTGCAGCTTGTTTTCTAGCTAAGTGTTTGCCAGATAATGGAGGTGGGAACAGGGTACTTCAAATATATAGGATGGGAAGAAGGCAGAAGGGTAATTCATTGAAGAGACAGCCCATCTTTTATCCGTTTATCAATGTAACATACCAGATGCATGTTTTCAGAATGTTCCACCTGCAGGTACTCTGCAGCACTTGGTAGCTCCAATAGCAATTTTGATGCTTTTGATGTAGCAGTGGTCAGCTCTAGTGTATTTTTGCATATCTCTAAGCATAAGGAAATGTGTAATTAGCTGGTAACACTACCTGCCTTTTTACATGAGCCTGTCATTGGTAAAAGACCAAGAAATGTCTGTCTAGAAGTGATGTTCAAGGCTGAGGGAACCTTACCTGTCATGTTCTTAACTTGCTCTGTCTTTTAGCTGTTGAGGCTGTCGCAGCTAGCTGTAGAGCTCAAGATGAGTGGCAAGGCTGGTTGTGTACTTCTTGTGTTGCTCTGGCATGCAGATTTTTGGTGGGATTTTATTATAACACACCCCCTCCAAAATGGGAGTATTTTAGGAAGCACAAAAATTAGATTCCCGCCGAGAGCCTTTTTCAAGAAGCTTAAATGATGTAGGTTCAAAAGACAGGTTGTAGGCTCTTAGGGATGTTTTAAACTCACAGATTAAATTTTCTGTGAGTAGCTCAGATTTACTTGTTGGGGTTTTTGTCTTCTCAGGATAGTAATTCCCTATGGGATGGAGCAGCACTATTCATACCTTCAGAAGGCATACATTGGCTTTACCAGGCTTCCAGGTGGAGTGAGGGAAGAAGGAATAAAAATCTCTTTTTTCCCTCTTTTATCTTGCTTAATGGGCCACACAAATCAAATGGTTTCAAATCAATTTGGCAGATGGAAGTTTAAAGAAAAAATGCAGATTCAGAGTATTCTTGAAATATAATTAATAGCAAGTCTCATGAGTCATTTATTATTTGCAAAGGCAGTAAGACATTTATTAATTTCACATTTTGCTAATGACTTAAGAAAGAATTAAGGTAACAGCTCCAAGTTATGACCCATAGATATTACTGACTCATTGATATTTGGTAATGCTGACTTGAATGTTATTTATGTAGTGTTAAATGCTCTGGCCTGGATCTGATAGAATATTCACACACATGCTTAATTTGGGAATGTTACAGGGAGGCTTCATCCTATTCCCACGTTTGTGATTGCTGAATTTGTTGGGGGGCATCATGCGGTCCTAATTGGAAGGATGTTCATTAGGCATATTTCATTAATATATAATAAGCACCATAAATACAGTGACCTTTGAGATAATTGTCACATATTTTGATTCATTACTTCATTTTCCTCTTGTTTATTCATCAGGCATGAAAATGTATGAATTTCTTTGCTTCCTGATGCTTAGTAATATATCATGTGTTTTATGGTAACTTGTAAGGGATTTTATAGAGAATTTCCTCTTTAAGTACAAGAAATGACAGGAAGATGTGGAATTAAGCACTTCAGTTAGCATAGCAGTGACTACCCATCCCTACTTCTTTATGAATTTCAATGTAAATATGTAAGCAGACTTCATATTCCTCCCAGACGTGTAGATTCATGTAGACATACCCCAGGCTAACCTGAAGCTTTGCAGCTTTCCCACCGATTCAAGAAGAACACCATTAGCAGAAGGCTCATGACATCTCTGCTGCTGCTGGGGCCAGTGTTGTGGCCTGCACCTAGCTCTGTGCCACTGATCACTATCACAGTGGTATAAAGCCAGTTTGGGCATGTCTAGGTGAGCTGTAGTCTCAGCTGATTGCCAAGGCTGATGTTGTATGTAATTCCCATATTCCCATTTAACTTGGCAGATGTTCATATTGTGTATATTGGGAAAAGCAAAACTGAAGGTTTTGGGGTCAAGGTTGATTTTACTGTCTGAAAATAATTTAAGGATAATATTAAGGTTTTTTGTGGCTTTCTGAGGAGGGTTATTGATGATTACTATATCATCAAGATATGTTGAAGAATAAGGTCTGTCAAGAACTGAGGTGTGTATATAACGCATTCAGAGTAACTATTCAGTTGTGATAGAATTGTTTCTGTCCATAAGCACTACTGAAATGTTTCCTCTTGAAAAATCAAATTATGATGAAGCAAACCTAAAGGGCATATTGTTCAGTTGGCTGCTATAATGGGCTGAGTTATAAAAGGAAGTTTTCATTTTCTCCGTGATTTGAGCAGCCTGGTCTAGTGCAAGGTGTCCCTGCCGGTGGCAGGGGATTGGAAATGCATGAACTTTAAGGTCCCTTCAACCCAAACCAGCCTGTGATTGTATGATTCTATGATTTTCTTTTTCATACCTGTTTGTATTAAGCTTGCATGTACCCCAAAAGGCCTTTTTGTTTCCTCTACTTCAACAATTTGAATAATTTCCAAACTATTGATTGATAGTACATCTCATTGTATTAACTTGCTGTGTTGACTTTTCCTGATGGAGTGATTACCTTCCTGATGGTCTCATTCAGGAGCCTACACATTCCTAATGCACACATGTTCTTTTGATTCAATTTCTCTTAAATAAAAGGAAGAACAGCTCGATTGGTGAAGATTTTAGGTCTGTCACTGTGGCCTTGTACTGAGGAGCTGTATGAGCAACTATCACTACAGTCCCTGATGAAGAGTCCCTCTCCAGCATCCTTGTAGGTCCTCTTCAGATACTGGAAAGCTGCTATGAGGTCTCCACGCAGCCTTCTCTTCTCCAGGCTGAACAGCCCCAACGTTCTCAGCCTGTCTTCGTGTGGGAGGTGCTCCAGCCTCTGATCATCCTCGTGGCCGTCCTCTGGATTTGCTCCAACAGCTCCATGTCCTTCTTAAGTTGGGGGCACCAGAACTGTACACAGTGCTGCAAGTGGGGAGTTGTCTAAGAATACAGTTATCTGTGTTGTCTTGCTCCCCTTTGGTCTGTCCCTAGGTTGGTGCCTAAGACAGTGATTCCACTTTTACTGGGAAGAGCACACTTTTCTTAGCAGCAGTGACTTCAGAGATATTCCAAGAATAGTGATTTTGTGTAGGTTTTTTTTCCCCTGCATGTCATTCTATCTACGAGAAGGTCTGAATTTTCAGTAAATAATCATTAAAATGATGTCTGTTCTGTGGCTTCCTTAAAATGCTGATTCATACCCAAACTTAATTAGAGTCTGGATACAATAAATGGACAGAAAACTGCTGGCAGCTGTAAGTGACTGAGATGGACTGGTCTAGCCTAGAGTATTCTGCAGCAAGGAGAGAATTTTCCATCTGAATCAAGGAAAAAGAGAAATCAAATGAGATGATATATTGCATTCTTTATAGAGGAAGACTCTGAAGCAAATCCCATTTAGAACATCAGTTGGCTTCACAGTGTCAGGCTACACCACATCTTTTCTAGGATTTTGCACCTTTTGAAGGTAAACATTGACTTTTTCTTTGTTTTCTGAAGTCTGTATTTTTGGGTGAATTTTATCATGTGTTATAGTAGGTTTCAATGTCTAAGGACAAAGTCTTATGGTATCTTTTTACTGCTCATGATAGTATTTACCAGAGGAAAGTGATTTAGAAGTCTGAAGCATGTATGAATTGTTTTAAAATTGAGTATCTTTCCTTCGGAAAGCCTCATCGCTTATACCTATTCCAATGCTAATATATAATCTGTTGGCACACAAATAATATGATATTTTCTTCACGCCATAATTCTTTAAGTTTTTATTGGTGTTTGCTGGTTGATGGAAAACTGGCAGAGCTAGATCTGGCAGAACTAGAGCAGTTTAAAGGTTTATCAGTTTGCATGTTTGGCATTCTTGGCCTGTGAAGTGTTGCATTTTACACTTGGTGCTTCAAGATTAGCATGATAGATTAGTGTGCTTAGTTAGATGTTTTTACCATTTATGCTCTTATTAACTGTTCTGTTGATCCTAGGTCTTTTTTTGCTCTTGATGGATGCCACGTCACAGCAATACCTCAAGTTATAAATCAGGTGTTGCTTTATGCTGTGGTGATGATGTGTTAGAATCCATTTCAGATGGAAAGTACTGAGATAGATGTATAAATGTATCAGGAAGTGCAAAATATTCTCCTGGTGATATAAATCCACAAGCTCTGTCAGCTGCCTTGCAAGTTGTGTTATGGTAGTGTTATCCATTAAATTTACTACAGGTAAAATGAAGAAAACTGGTAAGTCCAAGAGGCATCCCAGTTCAGGAGATATCAAGAACTTATGCCTCCTTGTGCTTATCACCAGGATGTGTGAAACTTGAGATCAGGAACAAGCAAGGCTATAAGAAAGAATGAAGCTCCTGTTTAACTCTTGATCTAAACCCTGTATGTGATCTCAGGCATAGGTCCTTATGTACGTGTATGCTTATAGCACTTGAGAGCTTGCATGCTTTGTATGGCTTTTCAAGGCCAGGTTGAACAGAACCTTGGGTGATATGGTCTAGTGGAAGGTGTCCCTGCCCATGGAAAAGGGTTGGAACTGGATGATCTTAAGTGGGTTTCCAATCCAAACTATTCTATGATTCAATGTCATGATGCATATGCAAGAAAAAATTCAGAGGTATGTATATGTAGACACTGTGCAACATCTATATGTTTCATTTTCAGTCCACATTCTGGAACATAGGGTCCCTTGGAAAGCATATGGAGAGATGAGAGAATTTTAGATGATGCTTCCTGTAGACTTTTTTCCTGGATGCTTTGGAATCCTTGTTTTCTTCTTGTGCCAATGGTCTCTCTTCATTTACAGAATCATAGAAAGGGTATGTGTGTATATATATATATACATCTCTAAAATATCAGCACTCATCTATTTGTATCATTCAGAGAACTAAAGGCTGTGCTCCACTTTGGTCTTTTAATATGATCACTTCAAATTTCAATTCTCTTCCAGTGAAAAAGGTCATCAACTCTTCACTGCTAACCATCTGTATGAATAACTTCTGTAGTTCTATAATGATTTTTCAGCAATAACCTTTGGCTTGTTTTACACCTGCTCTGAGCTGGTTAAGCATGAGGCAGATCCAATCTAAAACTTGGAGCTGCATTAGCATGTTATTGTACCAGAGCTGGTAAGCCAAGGCTCTTAGCTTTGAACTTCAGCTGGCTCAGACAGATGGGGCTCTGAACATAAGCTGGATATGAAACCCAAACACTGATAGCATAAATCTCACCCTGTGGGCCCTCAGATCATCCTGTACTCTTGTAAGTGCCAAACACATAAAATGTTCATGTCTTTTCAAAAAAATCTCTTTTAAGCAAGCCTGATTCCAACCTTCACCTCCAAAAGAGTATTGCTAAATCCAAGCGAAATAGTGATTCTGAATGTGAAATAGAATGGGAGCATTGGTTGCTGTGAATGTCTTTCAAAATGGAATTATTGATTGATTGAATAATTACTATTCAGCACTAATAATTACTTGAATTTAAATACCTTTAAAAAAAGACAGCTCTAGAGATAGCAACTTTTTCATGTGAAAATCTCTGGCATGAAGCTTATAGTTAGAAGATCATGGTAGGAGTTTGTGGCTCTCATTGTTCTAGACGTTAGGCATTTTATCATTAGATATCTAAAAGGTGCTACTAGCACCTGAAGAGGCTGCATTAGAAACTAATTGATAGCCAGGCTAATTTTAATTACTTTCTACTCTGTAGAAAGAAATGTTAGTTTAGATTAATACTAAGCCTCTCTGAGGCATTTTTGAGTTGACCCAGGCAAATATTCCCATATTTATATATATCCCATATATATATGTAAATATATACATATTTATATATATAATTTCAGCTGTGATTTTTTTCTTTTGCTTCTTTTTCGGTTAACTAAAAATAGATTTTTATGTTAATGTCCTCCTTAGACTGAGAACTAAAGATCTTTGTGAGAAGATCCTTAAAAGGAGCAGATAAATCCTCTAACAAGCGTTGTGTGGGGAGGTATTTGTAAGCTACTTTTTCCAATATCCCAGTGAGGGGTTTTTATGGGATTGTATAGTGCTGTTTTCTTTGCTCTCTCCATTCTGTTTGCCCTCCTCCTTTCCATTCTTCTAACCAGTAATTAATGCCTAGGATCAGCGTGGTGGCTGCTGCCATGAGAATATACTGCAGGAGGAACAAAAGAATGACGTATGCATTGAAAAGGAGCCAGAGAGTGAGAAATGATTGCAGTCTGCTTAATTATGGGCTTTTTCCAAGCAGCATGTTTAGTTTTGCATCACTTCAAAAACTAATAGTTTCATGGCTTTGTAAAAACAAGAGAGTGAAAAGAAATCTGATGTATATTATAAAAAGACTGGAGAATATTTTAGTTATTTTAAAGTGTAATATGTGGAAAAGTTTAGGCTGAAGAGCAGCTTTAAATGAGTTCTTTGAGTAAAAGGACAAATATCACCTGAAACTACCAAAAATTGTTCACCCTGTCCACTCTGCTAGAGATGTTTGTTCCAGATTCCCTACTGCTATTGCAGTCATTACCTCAGCAGGAGCAGTAGCAAGCTGAATTGTGGCAGCAGCCTTTATCTATTTCAGTGGTCTTAGTCTTCACCACGTTATTCAGTGAAGGGGCAGTATTAGTACTTGGGAGAGGAGGTTCTCTGTTCTCCTCTGAGGTCTGTGCTCATCAGGCAGTGCACATGGTGGCTATCGCCTCATCCCTCTTGTGCTCGGGCATGTGTAGGGTTTGTATGGTTCAATTTCTGTTAGAGCATGACTGTCAGAGGGCTGCCAGCTGACACCAGTTACAGCAGCTTGCCCATCTTCCCTTTGTTTCAGGGAATGCTCAGCTGCCCAGTGACTTGTGAGCGAAGGTGGGTCTTCATCCCACCCAACAGACAGGCCAGCATGTATATCGATCTTGCTTAGGAGAATTGCTGTCTTGATGAGAACTGCAACATGCCTTTGTGCTTTAGGTGTGCCTTTAGGAGTACCCTGATTCTTTAATTTTAAACCCAGTTGTTGACATGGAACATGTTCAGTTATCCTCTCTGTCCTCTTAACAAGAAGTGTTAAGCCTTATGGTTATCTGAAGATGGGTTTTAATGTGTCTGGCATTTGCTAATATCTGAATCCTAAGGCAGCATTCATCTTGTGTTTAAAATATAGAGATTAATGGAGCACTCTCACTATCATCAAAAGATGAAATGTTGCTGTGTTGTTTCACGTAACTTGCTTGGAGTTATTCAGGCAAGCATCATCTCAAGAAACTACTGACTATTCTTTTAATTATACTGTTTTAATATTGATTACCTGGTCCGTTTGATTGTGTGCACAATGATCTGAGTATATTTTATTGCAGATACAAGTCAGTTCCAAATTAGTTCTAAAAAGGATGGAAATTGAATTATCTTGGAGTTGATAGGGTCTTTATTTTGATAGCTGTTTCAAGTGAGGGATTTCCTCCTAGTTAGCATTAACATCTGAAGAGCACTTTGCTAAAGTTTGGATGAGTATGGAAGCACTTTAGTTTGTATTTGGTAACTTCTCTCAAGACTTTTCCGGAAAGGTTTCTGTTCAGAAGGTTTCTAGGGAAGAAGTAGGTAGGCTAGACTAACAATTTCTGCTATTCTTATGGTAAAGGATGAGAGGGGGAAAACCTAACCAAGTATCCCAGTATTACTCCTTGAACATCACGAGAAGAATAAAATCACAGCATTTGTCCTGTGCCTCTGATGCATTTCTGTTTTTAAATCTAGACATTGTTTTTAATAGCTGTGCATCTTGTTGTCTGCCTCTGTCAGCATTGTGCATGCTTTCATGTATAGGGAAGCACATACTTCCCTGGTACTGAAGGTGCAAAAGCTCTTACTTACTCTGAGCTTAAGTTAGGTGAAGCATGATAGTACTAAGGCACTTTCACGCTAGTTCTAATGTGGCAAGTTGATTTACAGCTTTATTTTTGTAATATTTTGAGAAAAAGTAGTTAAATACCTCTATTTTATACGCAAGAAAAAAATACCTTGTATTCTTTGCTTCTGTCATGTGAAAAATTGCTATTTCCATTAGCTACATGTTGATTTGGGTGAGGCACTGGGATCAGAGAAACAATGAAGAGTGCTCAGGCAGAAAACTTGCTTGCTTCTCAGGTAGCAGAATTTGTGGAGGCAAAGAATTTCTTGATGAATTGACTCATTTCTTTCTGATCTTGTTTATTGCTTCTATATTTTTGATGGTTTTTTGGCCTCCTGGTTGCCTTTCTGCCAGGGACTGGGGCATATATTTCATGTGAGAGCCTGATGCGTTGTTGTACACTCGGGTTTTATTGTGGCTAACTGCCCCCTGAATGCTCACCCTTGGGCTGGGACAGGCTGTGGCTGCTGGTAGTACGTGGTATGTTGGTGTCAAACCTGTGCTCTTCACAAGGGTTTGTTGATGGTAGAGTTTGAATCTTGTTAAAAGCAGGTTGCAAAAGATGTACTTGGTATCTTAGAATCCCAGACTGGTTTGGGTTGGAAGGGAGCTTAAAGCTCATTTAGTTACAAAAGTCTGCCACAGGCAGGGACACCTTCCACTAGACCAAGCTCCATCAAACCTGGCCTTGAACACTGCCAGGGATGGGGCAGCCATAGCTTCTGTAGGCAACCTGTGCCAGTGCCTCGTCTCATAGCAAAGAATTTCTTCCTAATGTCTAATCTCAATCTCCCCTGTCAGTTTAAAGCCATTCCCCCTTGTCATGTTCCTTCACTTGGGTCATAAGTAAAGGAAGATGAAGATCACTCTGAGGTCTCTAGGACTCTTGTGTCAGAAAAGGTCTCCTTACAGCCTGCCCATTCTCTTCTTTGACACTTTGGCTGACAAACTTGTAGTCCTTTCTTGTTTTTCATGACTGGCTCACTGGTATGCAGCCTTGTCACTGCAAGAGGTGACTATTTGCCTCTTTATTAATGAGAAAATCTTGCCACTCTTTTCACATAACTTGGAACCTCTGAGAACTTCAATCCTAGGAAAACTTGGGTAAGAAAAAGAATTAGAAGGGGGGAAAAAGATTGGTGGATCGCATTCTTGTTCATGTCCACTGGAATTTGAGACTTTTTGAAGTCACTAATGTCATTCTTGCTTGTGATTGAGACAAGCTGATGACTTCACTTCCCTGTTACCGCCATCCTAAAAAGCCTACATCAGTCTGAGGAAGCAAAATGCACATCTTTGCTGTTGCAGCATGAGATTTATGTTCGCTGCTGTGGCAGCTCAGCATATATGACTATTTTTGTGGGCATTTGCCCAGATCATGACGAGTTTAGGTCATGGTGTCTGTACGGCTGCAGGGGAATGGTGTTTGCATACATGTGTGCATAGGCAATATTAGTGGCAGGAAGCTGAATAAGTAAATCATTATTCAAATTGATCTGTAGGTTTAAAAATGAATCTATAATGTATTATATGCCTGAGGAAAATCAGAAGGAATTTTTGGCCTGTGGAGGACATAAATTTCTTTAGTTTCAAAACCCCAACTACTTCAGGTAGAGATAGGTAGCCACCAGTGACTGGAATGACAGAGTATGACAGCACTGGGAATAAAATGTGGATTAGAGTATATATATATATATATATATATATATATATATATATATATATATATCTGAAAGAATATAAAGAACATTGTTAATCCGGTTTGTAGTCCTATTTGAGATAAGACTAGGCTCAGTTTCTGCCATTACTCCAAAGCCAGTTTATTCCTTTTGAACAGTTAGTTACGAGCTCTGAGATGCTGCTTTCATGCTTCATATGGTATGAAGAGTCCCTTTTGGTATTGGAAGTAACTTCTGTAATTTTAAAAATAGCTGGAAAGATTTGCTATTCATCCTCAAGGCATCTGACCAAGGAAGTTGTATGGCACATTGATGGCAATGGCTGAAAGGACATGTAGATGTGAAGAGTAACCCAAGAAAAAGACTCCAATGGATTACTTTTTGTTGGACTTTGACTTTTGTGTTGGTTTGGCTAAAGTAAAAGTAGAAGACCAACAGAACACATCACGAAAAATACTTGGAACTTGCAATTATTATGCCCCTAAATAATAGTTTGATTTTAACTGGCATAAGTTGGTGTTGGTGCCAAGGGAAACAGTCCCACCTCTCTCTGGCAGTTTGTTCACATTCCGCCACTGCTGCCTCCTCCACTCTGCCGGTGCAGGGGTATGTGCCGGATGCATTGACATGGGCTGAGGAACCGGTTCAAGGTACGTCAATCTAAGAGAAATGGATGGATTTCTGTCTTTTGGTTTCCTCTCAGATAAGCTTGGTGCTCTAGCGATGGGAGGAACAACATAGGGCAGGAGCAAGGGACTGAGAAGAGTAAAGTCTGCTCTTGGGGTGATGGTGTGGCACCATGGGCGAATTGTGTTAGCCTAAGTGAGGGGAGAATGAAAAATTATAAGGTGAAGTTCCTGGATTTGTTGCCGTTTAAGTCTCATATTTTGCAGGACAGTGAAGAGAACAGTGACCAACGTGCAAGCTTGACGTGGTATCAGGGTGTGAAGCATCGTTTTTCCATATTTGATTTGTCACCTCTTGGTGGCTTTATAATGCTCCATAAAGGTCTTGCAAATTATCGTCACGTGAAATACTGATACAGGTTGCCCAGAGAAGCTGTGGCTGCCCCATCTCTGGCAGTGTTCAAGGCCAGGTTGCACTGGGCTTGGAGCAACCTGGTCCACTGGAAGGTGTCCCTGCCTTATAGCAGGGGGTTGGGACTGGATGAGCTTTAAAAAGTTTCTTTCCAGCCCAAACCAGTCTGTGATTCTATGAAACAGCCTTTCATGTACCATTTCTGGGTAGGTGCTGAACATGGGATCCTGTTATACTGTGGAGACAGTGAAACTTTCCTGTTTGTAGGGGTGGATTTTTTTTTTTTTTTCCTATAGTTTTCCTCTGGTTTTATATTGGTGTAGAATTCTCTGATAAAAGTACTTTGCTTCTACGATGGAGTTGATGTACTAGGTTTAACTGCAGGTATGTATAGAGGTCATCTAAAGATCTTGAATTACTTGAGCAAAGATTGATCCTCTTTCTTAAGCTTTTTACTTCTTGGTGAAAAAGAAAAGTGAATTGCATGTGAGTGGGTGTAAAGAAGCTAAGGAAAATGTTCTGATAGGCCTCTGTATGTGTGTTGGATGGTTTTTGTTTCCTTGTGCAACTCTGCTGACTCCTGTCCAATGCTTCTTTTAATCATGGAGTGAACTTGTACAGGCATATATTTATTTATCATAACTCAGAGGCTTTAAAATCTCTTCTCTGTCTGTCATTCATTTGAATTAAGTATCTTTTTCATAAACAACTGTGTGGTCTTCAGCACACTGTCATAATTTGCTTATGCAGCTGAACAGAAGACAAGAATGTCTGTTAACGTGTGATGCAAATGGAAAATGCAGCTTTACTGTCCCTATGAACCCACCTTCTGCTTTTTTCTAACAGCATTAAAAAAACACATGCAGTTGGTAAAATATTAATTAGTAGAGGTCTTCCTGTATGTGACTTCTTCAGTTACCAGTGTTGGTGATAGCAGCTTCTGCCTTGTTCACTTGTTCTCTTCATCCTTTTCCTTTCTTTACTTTCTTTCCGCATCCTGGGCACAGCCTTCCCAAAGAAACCACCGCAACCTCCTTTTCCACCTTGAGGCAAAGCATTTTGGGGTCCCTGGGTCCCCTGCAGCCCTCTCAAGACAGCTCTGATGCTGAGTTGAGGGGGACCTCATCAGCAGCCCCCAGCTCCTTGCACCTCCAGGATACCTGTTGCCTCCTCTCTGCTGCTCTCATGACCCCCTTGTTCTCTTGGAGCTGCTTTGCAGCAGGAAGAAGAGGGCAGCCCGTGGAATAGCATTGAAGGGATGTTCTGTGAGGTGTGAAGGAGGAATTTCTTAATAGGAATAAAGAAGAAAAATCATCCTTCTCTTACAGACTGGGATAGCCTCCTCACCTGTTGGCTGCTCCAACATTTGCTGTATTACCAGCTTTGATTTCTGTTATATATCCAAGGGAGTTTGTTTCATTTCTCTGACCAGTTTTGGAAGTTATCAGTACAGCCATTACCTGGTTTTGTCAGACTCTTTAGAAAACAGTGAGGGAACTTCAGAGCTGGGAAATCTTTTTTGTAGGAATAAGCTACTGCTGATCAACTCTTAACCTAACTGCCCAGGTGAGAATCTGCACAAGGACTGCTACAACTTCCGTCAGCACAAGCAAAGCACTTTGCAGTGCTCCAGTTTGTAATTGTGTAATGTTATTGGGAAAAGAGAAAGCCAAGTTGGGTTATGGGGGCCTAAAGAAGTGCTGATGGTGTCTTCCCAGCGATAATTCTCTCTAGAGTGGAGGTAACTTCGATTGCTGCCTCCTGCATCTGCAGAACTGCCTCCATCTACAGTCAATTTTCAAAACACTTATGAGTTTAAATGCCACAGAAAAAGTCAAAGCACAGAATAAGCCTTAGTCTGTAACTTAAGAAGAATCTGAGGTTTAAGACTTTGGGTGGTTTATGACTGTTTAATGAAAATTTAACCTTTAAAAACTGATCTGAATTGTGCTGGAAGTATCTCCTCTTGCAGTAGATGTTCAGTTAAATCTAAGCTGGGCTTTCAACATCTGCATTTATAGTTGTGATGTCGTTATTGTGAGAAGTTGTTATCGATCTGAATACATCATTTGGCAATCTACCGCCCTTCCCCTCCCTTCCCCTCCCTTCCCCTCCTTTCCCCTCCCTTCCCCTCCCCTCCCCT